>NC_069483.1:25113634-25243634 GCF_026875155.1 Cherax quadricarinatus | reverse complement strand
TTACATACAATTTGTCTCCACTTTGGTACAGTAGAATAAATAAAGATCAACACTCCCATTCTCGTGAAACACCATTTTTTAGAAAGAATGACGCTCTGAGTGAAGGCATATGAAAGGAGTAATTTTCTACAGTTACCCCCAGTAATACTGTTGTGTACATATTTTCTATGATGTTAAACTAGAGAAAACATTATTCTTTCTGACACTCCGAGAAAACAACTGGGAAAAATCTCATATTTGTGTTAATTTATTCTACTGTGAGGTGTATTTATCATGTTTATATGTTAGTAAGCATGTTTATTATATAATTAAAAAAAAATATCATAGATGAATTAATGAAAATGTCTATATTAACGTAATATGTATTTGACATTTAATGCGCCTCAAAGTGATTATTGTTTGTGCTATTATTATCATTAATATGGCATTTTCAAGACTAATAAAACACTCCTAGTGATTTTAACATGTACCTACACACCAGCACAATGTGTAAGTTTATTTAGGTACAGGTACACATAAGGATAATTATCAGAATATGTATAAAATATGAAATAACTTTAAAACACTTGAAATTTTGGAAAGTTTCCAGACATAATGAAGAGTCATGCTCACGGAGACCTGGTTTGTAAACACACCAGGTGGTGTGCGGTGACTTCATTAGAAAGTCAGTTGGGGGAGCCGTATAGCAAGTTTTGGTCATACTTTGAAATGTCTTTTTTAGTGGAACGCCGTAAGGCGAAACTCCATAAAGTTAGGCCCTACTGTACTCTGCTGTAGTTATTTGTACACTATAGTAGCCATGAAAATTTTGTAATAGTATTGTGTTTTTGAAATTGACCATAATAGCTTAAGAGAAAAATGCACCACTTGAATTCAAATTCAGATTTTTATTTCTTTGCATAGTTTACAGTGTGGGATTTACATGTTATAAAAAATGTTTCAATAAATTAACTTAGGAAAGGGATTTATGAAAGGCATTTTTTTTTATTTCAAAGCCATGTAAAAAAAATGTAGAGGTAAGAGAATAATAGCACATGAATAATGCATGTAGAGGAGAGGAAGGCAGGTAACCATTTATAATAATCCAAAATTTTATACATGAACTGCAGGCTTTTGCAATTTTATGTGTAAGCTAATTACAATTCCTGGATATGACTAGAGAGAGTATGAGAGTGTGTATATTCCCAGGTACGTGGCCGGAAACTGTACAACTTCCTCATGGATATGAAGGCTGTATACTACCTCAACCATCCAGAATATGCTGCAAAATACCATGATGACGATATTAGGAGGTCAGTTCCAGTGTGGTATTACCATTAGTAATGCACCATATTGGTCTTAGTATTATTTATATACTATATAATATATAATATAATAGTATATATATAATATATATATATATATATATAATATATATAATATATATATAATATATATATATATAATATAAATATATATACTATATTAGTATTATTTATATACTATATTAGTACTAGTGTGTGTAAAGTATTAGTAGAGTGTGTATAAAGGTAGAAAGTTGAAAGTGAACATAGAAAAGAGTAAGGTGATGAGGGTATCAAATGATTTAGATAAAGAAAAATTGGATATCAAATTGGGAAGGAGGAGTATGGAAGAAGTGAATGTTTTCAGATACTTGGGAGTTGACGTGTCGGCGGATGGATTTATGAAGGATGAGGTTAATCATAGAATTGATGAGGGAAAAAAGGCGAGTGGTGCGTTGAAGTATATGTGGAGTCAAAAAACGTTATCTATGGAGGCAAAGAAAGGAATGTATGAAAGTATAGTAGTAGTATTACAACCCAGGATTCCAAATGGCCTGTTATCCCGGGTGTAATGGGAGCAAAATAAACACAGCAGAAAAAGTTTAGACTTATATTATCCTTCACCAATTTAGAACAGCAATATGTACACTATGTACAGTGATAAGTATAGTGCACTCCACGGTAAGCAAGGCAGAAATAGAAGCCACAAGATAGCAGACCGTGCTTCAACCAGCTCTAGAATGGAAATGACAAGGGCAGACAGGAGAGTGGTATCCACATAACCTCTGCGATTGCCAAAACCATCTTCTTATTGGCTAGAACCTGGTCACTAGATGAACGACGGGGCCCCATCATCAACTCTTAGCAACCTGGTTCGCTGGTTGGGGGAGATAGCCTGTAAATGAGGGTATGTACATGCGCTGAATAAAGGTTACATACTCTTTGCATGCCACAAGTACCAACACTCTTATATGGGTGTGAAGCTTGGGTTGTGAATGCAGCAGCAACGAGACAGTTGGAGGCAGTGGAGATGTCCTGTCTAAGGGCAATGTGTGGTGTAAATATTATGCAGAAAATTCGGAGGGTGGAAATTTGGAGAAGGTGTGGAGTTAATAAAAGTATTAGTGAGAGGGCTGAAGAGGGGTTGTTGAGATGGTTTGGTCATTTAGAGAGAATGGATCAAAGTATAATGACATGGAGAGCATTTAAATCAGTAGGAGAAGGAAGACGGGGTAGGGGTCGTCCTCGAAAAGGTTGGAAGTAAGGGGTACGGGAGGTTTTATGGGCAAGGGGCTTGGACTTCCAGTAGGCGTGCATTAGCGTGTTCGATAGGAGTGAATGGAGATGAATGGTATTTGGGACCTGACGATCTCTTGGAGTGTGTGCAGGGAAATATTTAGTGAAGGGATTCAGGGAAACCGGTTATTTTCATATAGTCGGACTTGAGTCCTGGAAATGGGAAAAACAATGCCTGCACTCTAAAGGAGGGGTTTCAGGATATTAGCAGTTTGGAGGGATATGTTGTGTATCTTTATACGTATATGCTTCTAAACTGTTGTGTTCTGAGCACCTCTGCAAAAACAGTGATTATGTGCGAGTGAGGTGAAAGTGTTGAATGATGATGAAAGTATTTTCTTTCTGGGGATTTTCTTTCTTTTTTGGGTCGCCCTGCCTCAGTGGGAGACGGCCGACTTGTTGGAAAAAAAAAAAATAGTACTATTTATTTTAGCACATAAGCTGTGAGCCAAACAAGGAACACTTTCACCGTCACTCACATGTAATGACTGTCTTGGCAGAGGCGCTCAGATATGACAGTTTACATCTCTCCAAACTGCCAATATACCATGTATATGCATGTATTATATACCACACACACACACACACACATATATATATATATATATATATATATCATATATATTTAAATAGTATCATTTTCGTTTTCAAAAGGGAAACAAGTTCTCCCCCCTTATTGTACCCATAAAAGGGGAAACCCTAGCAATACTTCATCACTTCAACACTTCACACTACTACACATACACTGGTTTTGCAGAGGTCCAGATAAACATTTAGAAGCACTACTTCCCCAGATACAGAATCCTTAAACTGCAATATCCAAACCCCCTTAAAAGCAGCTGTACCCAATCCAGGACACAATACGAAAAGCATACGGTTTCTCTATCCTTTACAGTATTTCTGCCAACTCAACAGATCAAGTCCAAGACGTCCGAAACTCATGTTCATCCCGAAAACACCTCACACTCTAGAAGTCAAGCCATTGCCAGGCTTTCTTTAATCACTTCCGGCGTAGTACTCCCTGGCGTTTCGAGTACGACCCTACCCCCTTCCTTCCTATAGTATTTATATTTATATATTATATTTTGATATTTTCTCTTTTAAAAGACCAACCCACCCAAGCCCAAAAAAGAAAGAAATCCAAAGATATTATTACTCCACATTCTCAAATTTCCACACATCACAAATTTATCATAATATTTACCCCAATTGCCACTACAACTTAGAAGAATACCACTGCCTAAAACCCATTCCTCCAACTGCAATTACCAACCCCCCTTCAAATCCACATTGAGTTCCTTTGGACTCAATTCCATACATTCCCTTCCTGCATCCATTAAAATTTTTTTGACTCACATACTCCAAAGACATCCCTTTTTTTCCCCAATCAATTCTATCATTAACACTCATCCTTATAATCTCACCGCCGACTGCTGAACTCCCAAGCCCTCTGAAAACATCCTTCCTTCCATACTCCCCCCTCCATTTGACCCCCACCCCTCTTCTTCTTATAATTTATACCTTTCCTGTTCTATTTTACTTTCCATTTCTGCCTAAACCAAACCTCCAACAACCCCTTTCCCCTTTGAATTTTGCTTTATAACTCCCCCACCAATATTTACATCAAAAATTTACTGTTCATACCCATTTTGAACTTTTAATCCGACATTCATCCTCCACCCGTCTCCCGCAGCCTTTAGCCCCCAACTTTTACAACCCATCTATAAATATTGACTACCATTTGACATTACACATTCTTGCCCCATAGATAATGTTTTCGGATTCTTCCTCTCTTCTACACACTCCAACCTTTTTCCTATCAAAATCTAGATTTACAGCATTTAGTAATCACCACCGTACCTAACTGCCAAATCTGCCAATTCTCTTCTCCTATCCACTCCTCATATGATATCAATTTTTATTTCAAAAAAATTCCCTACCTTTATCAACTGTCACTTTATGTTCAATGTAAACACTTCGCTTTACACACATCCCTAAACTCACCAAACCTTTGCATTTTTCTTTCAATCCCACCATTATATCTTATCAATTCTTGCAAAATACCCTACCGTATACTTTTCTGGTATTCCATAAAATTTTATTCCTCTTAATTTTTACAACCTCATTTGTACTTCCTTTATAAACCCTCTATAAAATATTAACAAACCCTCTAGGTACTTCCCCTCTTTCATACACTTTTTACAAAGTAAATCTTCCACCCATACCACCCAGCTTTACCATTTCTTCATGATAAAATCTTACGCTTTTTCTTACCACCTTTCATACTATTAACCCCCACATACCTCCCACACTTCATCATGCTTTTCTAATCCAAAATGCAATAAAACTTCCTACTTATCTAAATACGTTCACTTTAGCTTCAATGTAAAACTTGTCAAACATCCCTCCCACTCTGAAGCCTCCCTGCTCCTCGCAAACAATTCATCTTACTCTAATTCTTTCAATTTTAACCCCCCGTATACTTTTTCCCGTTATCAGTAAACTTATTCCCCTAAATTTTTACAATCTCTTTTTTCCCCTTTCCCTTTATATGAAGGGACTATACAGCTCTCCCCCAAACCCCGGGCCTTCCCCTTTTCATACATTTATTTAAAAAAAAGTACCAACCATCCAACACTATATCCCCCCTCTTTTAACAAATTTTTTGTCATGATCCCATCGTTCCCCTGTTTACCCCCTTCTTTCTTGAAATCCCCTCACATACCTCCCCCACCCTTACTTTCCCCTGCTCTTTTTCACTCCTAAAAGATGGGAAATACCCCCCGGTCCAGTGCATAAATTACCCCTCCCTTTCTTCCTCAACATTTTAAAATTTCCCTAAAAAAATTTTCTCCCCATCTACTAATACCTCCCTCCCCCCAAACTACTAACCCCCCCTCTCGTTTTTAACTGAAAAACCCCATATTTTCCCCTACTTTTTTAAACTTTTTTAAAACTCCCTCCAAAATTTTTTTCTTTTTTCTTTTAAAAATTTCTTGACAGTGCCTCCCCACTCAAATCATCTGTTTCCCCTTTTTTGCCTCTCTACCACTCTCTTCACCTTTTTTTACTCTCCATATACTCTGCTCTTTTTTAAAAACACTTCGGGTTTTTGTAAAAACCTCCCCATAACCCTCCCCTTTTTCTCTTTTATCAAAACCCCTTTACTTCATCATTCCCCCAATCACTCCTTTCCTCCCCCCCCCACCCTCCTATAACCACAACTTCTGCCCCACATTTAATACTGCTTTTTTTAAAACAAAACCCAAACCCCTTTTTCCAACCCCCCCCACTTCTCATTCAATTCAATTCAATTAAATTTTTCAAAGTTTATTCTCTAAAAGTTTAAAATTTTTGAAATTTTCCCAGAATTTGGTTTTTGTGTGGTTTACATGAAAGTTAAATAATGATTACAGAGGTACCACAGAACGCCTAGCATGGCTAGGCATTTCGGGCCGTACTTGTTTAATTCTTTATTTTAAAATATTACAGATTTTTGGGGTAAGTTGGTTTTTATGGCTAAGTGACTAAATATTTAGTTTTTTGATTTTAGCAATGTGAATGTTTTTTTTTTTGGGGCACAGTACATTTTCCCAGTATTGGAGTATATAGGATTCATTTTTTTTAAGATTGAGTTTAAATATTTCTTTTTTAAGGCAAATGGGGGAGTGAGTGTAAGTGTAAACCCACCAGGTGTTTATTCGTGTAGTTAGTTGAGGGGGTTTATCAGGGAGAAAGATTTTTTTCAAATTTGGTATTTTTGGGAATTTTGATGAATGTTCTGCAGTTCTAAAAGTTCTCAGGTAGGGTGTTCCAGTTTTTGGGGGCCTTTTGGGAAAATACATTAAAATTTTGAAAGGGTTTTAGTTGGAAGGGGGAATGTCGTAGGATGTTTGGTCTGGTTTTCCCTGGGGGTTTCGTCACAACTATAAAGAAAGCTTTTTTAGGCCCGGGTTTAAAAGGGATTTTTAAAGGGTCCTTGTGAGATTCCCCAACATTTATTTAATGGGGAAATGTACTAACGGGATAATTTAGATCTTTTAAAGAGGGGGGGGGGTGTGTTGCCGGGGGATAGGATTTAGTGATTTTTTCTTACTGCAGTTTTTATTGGGTTTTTATTATTGGTTTTTAGGTGTTTGCGAGTTGATCCCCAAGCACAAATAGCATGGTGAGGTATGGATAAAAAAAGTGGGGGTTAAATGGGGAGAAGGGATTTTGCGACGTAGTTTTGTATTTTGGGAAAGGCCCAACTTTTTTTGGGATACTTTTTTGGTTATGTGTTGGATAGGGTGCTAAAAATTCGGGTTTGTTGAAAGGATAGCCTAAAATTTGCCCTCTTTAATGTCTGGAAAATTTAGATTTGTTGTCAAATTTTAAAGGGTTAATTTGTGATCTCCTGCTCCCCTTCCCAAACATAAATAGTGGGTTTTTTGTCGTGTTAAGCGTAAGTTTAGGGCTGCACCCAAAGCGATTTTTTGATACCCCACGTTAACAATGGTGTTGGGGGTGGCAAGATTAGGGGGGGTGACAAAATGGGGTTTTTTCCGTCAGCAAAGGAATGGGTTTCAGGTGTTGGGATACGTTTGGAAGATCATTGATGTAAAAGAGGAAGGCAGGGGACCAAGGAAATTTCCCTGCGGAACCCCCAGTATCAATGGCTGAGTTGTTGATGCTGTTTCTTTAATGGTAACATCCCTGATACCTATTAGTAAGGTAAGATTTGAAAAAAGAAAGGGGCAGGGGCCTCTTTTTCCGTAATGGTCAAGTTTTGGGGGGTGGGAAATGTCGGGGTTTCCTACTGTGGTAAAAAGTTTTTCTTAGGCCCAAAAAAAAATTCCTTTGGGGAAATTTTCCTTTTTCCAAGCTGTGAAAAAGAGATCTACCCTTTTTTAGGATTGATCATTATTTCCTTTTTTTTTTTCCTAAACCCAAAAATTGAAATGGTTTATGTTTTGTGCTGTTATAAATGAAAAAGTCCCCCGTGCAAAATTTTCTCAAAGGTTTTTGGATAGCAATGGCAATTTTTGGTATTGGCCTAAAGTTGTTTAAGTCTTTGGGGCCCACCACCTTTATGTATTGGGGGGAAACCCTTCCCCCATTTTGAGTATTTTCGGGAAGGTGCTATTTTTCTAGTGACTTTTTAAAAAAAGTAATAAAATTTGCATGCGAAAGGAAAGGGGGCCGGGCTCGCTTGTACGGAATGGGGGACATTAGACAGATTCCCTAAAGTTTTTTTTAAGTGACTTTAAAATCTTGGTGACTTCCGAGGGCTCAGTTGGGGGCAAGATAAAAAGGGAAATTTTGGGGAAAACCCCATCTAGGTGCCCCCGGGCAGGGGGCATTAGTACGGGGGGGATTTTATTGGCACTGGGCCCACCTTTCTCCCAATATTCGCAGTATCTTTTTCCTGAACTTTTTTCCCCCCTAATTTTAAATACATTTTCACCCCCTTTTTATTTATTGTTCCCACCTTTTCCTTTTTTCCCCCAATCTACCTTTTAAACTCAAAACTGTAGCTACAACTAAATAATGACCCCGATAAATCATTTTCCCCCTCTAAAAAACATGCACATCCCCCAATACATATCTAAAAACTACTTTCATTACGTGCTAATAAACCCCTGTAAAATTTATTTTTCCTCTTTTTCTTTAAAATTTATGTATTACTTTTTAACAAATTTTTTTCCCTACACATAGCTCAATTAAAGGCCCCATTTACATTTCCCCCGGGCCCCCAAAAAATTTACCATACTCCCTCCCTCCAAAAACTTTTTTTACCCACTTTAGCATTGAAATCCCAAACCCCCCATTACTCCACACTTGATTCAAAACTCCCCACGCATTCATCAACTTTTTAAGAATCTCTCCCCTCTCCCTCCCAACTTCTCTCTTCTCCAGATCCCTAACAGGGCTTACTAAAAACCATTTTTTCACTCCAATCTTTATTTTACCCCCCACATAACCCCTTAAAATTTTCCATTTGTGGGCCCCCTCTTTTCCTGCCATAACTTACCCTTTTAAACCCTTTATTGCTACCCCTTCTTTAGTTCAAACTCTTTTTTAAAAACCCCTGACCTAATCCCATTTTTTTCCCCTCTCCACTAAAAACTCCCCCCCCCCTTCAGTTTTGTTTCACTTAAACCCGGGCATCCAGTTTCTTTCATTCAACCCATCCACAATCATCCTTTCTTATCATCTCAAAAACATCCACGCAAATTCAGACTTCCACTTTGAAAATTTTTTCTTCTTCTTATTTTTTTTGGGGTGTAGGTAGGGTTTATTTTAATATATATATATAATATATAAAATATATATATAAAATTTTATATATTTTATATAATATATATATAAAAATATAATATTAATAAAATATATATTAATTATAATTTTAAAAATTATAATATAAAATATATATATATATATATATATAAATATATATTATATATATATATATATTTTAATTATATATTACTTTTTTATATATTTTATATATAATAAAATTATAAAATATTAAATATATTATATATATATATATATAATATTATTATATATATATATATATAGATAAAATTTTATTTATTTTAAAATATATATATAAATTATATTATAAAAAATAAAAATTTTTTTAATATATATATATATATATTATATATATATAATTTTTAATAATTATATATAAATTATAAAATATATAAAATATAAAATTATATTTATATATATATTATATATTTATATATATATATATTATAAAAAAATTAAAAATATAATATTTTAAAATATATAGGTTTTTAATTATATATATTATATATTTTATATATAAAAATATTATTATATATATATATATATATATAAAATTATATTAATTATTTTTTTATATATATTATATATATAATATATATTATATATATATTTTATTTTTAATAAAATAATAAAATAAATTACATATATATATAAAATTTTAAAAATTTATATTTTAATATATTTTAAATATATATATATATATATTATATATATATATAAAAATTATATAATTTATATAATATAAAATTTTATATTTATTATTATTTTATATATATATTTTTTATTATATAAAATATATTTTTTATATATAAAATATATTATTTTATTTTAAAATATAAAGAAAAACGTGCATAAGTTTTCGCAAAAAAGCTAATAGAATCCTTGGCTTCATACAAGAAGCAAAATAATAGGAGTCCTCGGGTTGTTCTTCAACTTTTATACACCCTTTGGGTTTAGCCTCATTTAGATTATGCTGCACATTTTGGGTCCCCGAAATTTACAGAATGGTTTATAAATTCTCTTGGAAAATGTACAAAGGAGGATGCAAAGAGATCCCATGTTTTCAGAAACCTTCCCTATGAGGGATGACTAAGGGCCCTAAAACCCTGCACTCTCTGGGAAATGTAAAATTAAAGGGGGGATTTTTTTTGGGAGGTTTATAAGTGGAAACAGGAAAAAATAAAGGGGATGTAAATAGGTCCCTGAAAATTTTTGCCTAAAAAGGAAACTCGCAGCAATTTTTTTTAATTTGGGGAAAAATTCAGTTTCAGGAGGGATAAAGGAAATTTACTGGTTTGGAAATAGAGTTTGGATGAGGGGAACAAACCCCCAAGTCCCGTTATAGGGGCCAAAAATTTTGTGTACTTTAAAAATAGGTTGGATAAATAATGATAGTTTGTGGGGGGGTTGTGAGTTGGACCTGTTTGCTTGTGCAAAACGGGGTGGGTTTTTCCCGGTTTTCCCCCCTTAAAGTAAAATGGACCGGGCCCCGACTAGGTTGGGGTGCTTTTTGGCTTAAGCCGGTTGGGGGACTTGGACCTGCCTCGAAGGGCCAAAAGGCCCTTTTTGCAGTTTTCCCTTCGTTTTTTATGTTCTTATTTTTCTTTTTATTTATATATTTATTTTTAAAAATTATATATTTTTTTAAAATATATATAATATTATAATAAAATATATATATATAAAAAAAAATTTTATATATATATATATTAATTATATAAAATTATATTAAAATAAATATATTTTTAATATATATAAAAATTTTAAAATTTATATATTTTTTTTTTTAAAATATATAAATATTTTTTTAAAATATATATATATTAAAAAATTTTAAAATATATTATAAATATAATTATAAATATATAAATATTATATATATTATAATATAAAAAAATTTTTATAAAATTAAAATTATATATTTAAAATTTTCCCTTTTTCTGCTCATAAAACACCCCTAAATAACAGGGATATCTTCCCTATTTTCCTACTTACACTTTGGTCACACTTCACGACACGCACATGCATATATAAAATACATACTTTTAGGGTTTTTTTTTCCTTTTTTTAAATAGCTCTTGTTCTTTTTTATTTTTCTATTGTCCATGGGGAAATGGAAAAGAAAAATTTTCCCCCCCCCGTTAAAAACCATGCTTTTCGTATGAGGCGACTAAAATGCCGGGAGCAAAAGGGCCCAGTAACCCTTCTCCCGTACACTTTACTAAAAAAAGGGAAAAAGAAAAACTTTATAAACGGGTTGCTTAAAAAGTGCCCTGGATGTAAGGGGGATGACAAGAAACCCGATGATTGTGATGTTATGAATGGGAAAAGGAAATTGGGTTCCTGGCCCTAAGCGAAAAAAAGCTGAAAGGGGGTAGGAAGTTTTCAGGGGGGGGGAAAAAAAAGGGGTTAAATCTGGAGTATCCCGAGGGTTTTGGCAAAGGAAAGGGTCCGGGAATGTTAAATTATCAGTTATGGAAGGAGAAAAGAGAAAAATGAATGTGTAAATTCAAGAATTATGTGGTTAAAGTAAAGGGTTTGGTTTCGGGGAAGGGGTCTAATAAGCGGAAAGCACCTTGAGAAGAGAGGGGGCAGGGGGAGAGAGAGGATTTTGGGGGATGTTTAAATGAATGTAAAGGAGCCTTTAACCCAAAAGAAAAGGGGAAAATTTTGGGAAAGGGGGCCCAATGCTAAAGTTTTGGAGAAAAATTTTAGAGAGGGTGTGGGGAGGGAAGTTTTTGGGGGGCCCGGGTAAATGATAATGGGGGCCCCTTTTATTGAACTTTTTATAGAAAGGGGTTTAGTTATAGGGAATAATATTTTAAAAAAAAGGGATAAAAAGTAAACACGATTGAAGGAGGGCGAAATGACAGTTTTGTTGGGTTATGGATTGGGAGATAAAAGCGTTGAGTAGACTTCAGGATGTACATGTTTTTTAGAGGGGGGCCCCAGATATATCAGATTTACTTTTTTAGTTTAGACAAATGAGAGTAAAAGGTAGATGGGATTTCAAAAGGGGAAAAAGAAACTCAGGGGGGAAAAAGAGGGAAGGTTTATAAAAAAAAAAGAGGAGGGAGTTAGGGGAAATATAAACCCTATTGGGGATAGATGGGTAATGAGAGCATAGCAATGGGGGGCGGGAAAAGGGGTTGGGGTAGGTTTTAAAAATGTGGTTAGAGTGTTCAGCGAAGGTTTTTGGTTACGGAAAATGGGGGCAGGGGAAAAGGAGCGAATTTTTTTTGGTTTTTTTTTTGGGAATGATGATGTAAAGAGAGAAATAAGGGGGGAAAAAGTTAAACATATGAGAAGTTTTTTCAAAGTAAAGTGGGTGAAGGAGGGAAGAGTATATGGAAAAAAAAGAGAAGGTTAAGAGATTGGGTGAAAAACAAAAATAAAAAGAGAGCAAATGAGAGAGTGGGTGAGATTTATCAAAAAAATTTTTTTTGAAAAAAAAAGAAAAAATTTTGGAGTGAGGGTTAAAAAGTTAAGAAAGCCTAGAGAACAAAAGGGGGTTTTTCCCGTTTTTAAAAAAAGGGAGGGAGGGTTTTTAAATGGGAGTTAAAAAGGTTTTTGGGAAGAGGAAGGGAAAATTTTGAGGGGGAAATTTTTAAAAAGTTTTTGAAGATAGGGGGGAAACGGTTTATTTTTTTGAAAAAGGGCCAAAAGGGGGGAATAACAACTTGAGGAATGAGGGAAGGGGCCGTTTTTGAGTGTGGGGGGAAATTTTTGTGAGGCAAATAGGGAAAATGAAAGGGGGGGGAAGGGGAGCCGGGGTTGATGGGGGTAAAGAAAAAAAATGTTTTAAAAAAAGGGGGGGAAATAGTTTTTGGAAAATGGTTGGTTTCAAATTTTTTTAATAAATGTAGGAAGAGGGGGAAGGTACCTAGGGATTGGAGAGAGCATGCATTTGTTCCTTTTTTAAAAAGGCAAAGGGGGTAAAAGAAAAGTGGGAAAAAAAATTTTAGGGGGGTTTAAATCTGTTTAGTGTACCTGGGAAGGTGTTTTGGTGAGTTATAAAGAAAAAATTAAGAGTAAGACGGAAATAGGATAGCAAAGAAAAAAGGGGCTTTTGGAAAGGTAGGGGGTGTGTGGGGCGGGGTTTTTCAGTGGAAAAATTTTAAATGAACAGTATTTTGTAAGGCTTTAAAGGGGGTCTTTGTGGGATTTTTGGAATTTTGGGAAAAAGGGGTATGACAGGGTGGAAAAGGGGGGGGAATGTTTCCCGATGTTTCCCAAGGGTAAGGTGTAGGAGGAAAGGGTTTCGAAAACAGTGAAGATTTTTACGAGGATAGTGGAGGGTCAATTAGAGTATGTTGGAAAAAAAGGGAATTTTTTTTCCCAGTAAAAGTAGGCCTTTAAAAAGGATTGTGATGTCACCGTGGGTTTTTTAATATTTTATAGAAAGGGGTTGTAAGAGAAGTAAATGCGAGGGGCTTGGCAAAAGGGCGTGGAGTTTAAAAATAAAGAATCAACACAAAGTGGGAGTTGTCACAGTGCCCCCTTTTCTGATGGGCAAATGTGCCCTTGGGGAATTTTGAAGGGGAAGTTTTCAGAGATTGGGGGATGAATTTTTGGGGGGTGTGCAAAAAAGAAAATTAAAGGGGAATACAGGAAAGAGTAAGGGGGTTTTGAGGAAAAACAAAAAGAATTTGGGATGAAAAAATTGGGGGGGGAAAAATCAGATTTTGGGGGGAGAGAAATATGGGGGGAGGTGAAAAGTATTTCCCATTTTTTGGGGGTGGACGTGTCAGCGGAAAGGGTCTATGAAAGATGAGGTGAATCATTTGGGAAAGGGTGAAGGGAAAAAAAGAGTGAGTGGGGCACTTAGGAAAAATTTTTGTGGGGGACAAAGAACTTTTTCCTTGGAGGCAAAGAGGGGAATGATGAGGTATAGTTTTACCAACGCTCTTTTTGGGTGAAACGTGGGTTTATGAATTTCGCGAGGAGAAGGCGGAGGCATTGGGAGATGTCCTGTCTGAGGGCAATGTGGGGTAAAAAAATGCAGAGAATTCGAATTTTGTTTGGAAGAAAGGGGGGGGTGCGGGGATTACCAAAACTGTTTTCCAAGGGGTGAGGGAAAGGGTTTTTGAGGTGGTTCGGGGCATGTAAGAGAATGGAGCGAAACAGAATGACTTCAAAAGTGTATCAGTCTGTAGTGGAAGGAAGGCGGGGTAGGGGTCCCGGGCCCGGAAGGGGGTTTGGGGGGAGGGGGGAAAGGAGGTTTTTGTGTGCCAGGGGGGTTTGGGCTTTTCCCCCCCGGCATGCGTGAGCGTGTTTGATAGGGGTGAATGGAGACAAATGGTTTTTAAAACTTGGGCCCGTTGGAGGTTTAGCAAAATAACATTTATTAAGGGATTTAGGGGAAAACCCCAGGCCGGCTGGTTTCCGGAGTGGAAGTAAAGTTTCCCGCAACTGAAGGAGGGGGGTTTTTAAAGTTTCAGTTTAAAAACTGTAAATTAAAGCCCCTTTTGGCAAGACCCGGGGATGGGGTGAATTTATGGTAAAGTTTTTCTTTTTTGGGCCACCCCGCCTGGTGGAATGGCCAGGTGGGTTTAAAAAAAAAAAAATAAAATATATTATTAAAAAATATATATATTAAAATTAAAAAATATATATTATTTAAAAATATATTATATATATAAAAATATAAAAAATAAAATATATATATAAATAAAAAATATTATATATATATTATATATTTTAAAAAAATATTTATTATAAAATATATATTATTTATATATATTATTATAAATATTTTATATATTTTATAATATAAAATTTTTAAAAAATATATTATATAAAAAAATAATTTATATATATTAAAAAAAATATAAAATTATATATAAAATATATAAATATTATATTTTTTATAAATATTATTTAATAATAAATATATAATTTAAATATATAATATTTTAAAAATATATAAATATATTATATATATTTTTAATATTATATATATTAAAATATAATTTTTTAAAATATTTTTATAAAAATTTTTATAAATATATATTTTTTAAAATATTATAAAAATATTTTATAATATATATAAAATTTTTTTAAATAAATTATATATAATATTTATACAGTGGGCCCCCCCCATAGCGAACGCCTTGCATAGGAACCCTTCCACATTTGCGAACGCTTTGACGCTAAAATTTTGCCCCGAAAAAGTAGACAAAAACCCGCTCCGAACTTCGTCCGAGAAAAGCGTCCCCAAAGTTTGGGGCCCCCAGCCAAACCTCACATGTCCGCCCCCCCCCCCCTTTTTACCACTAGCCTCCGCGGTAACATTCAAAACCTTTCACTCGGGGAAAATTTCGATTATTACAGTGTTTTCGGTTCGTTTTTGAAAAAAATTGGGAACCCTGGGCCCCCAAAAAAGCTTCTAGTGCCAACCCTGTGGGAAAAAAAAAGGGGGAGAATTTTTTTAAGGAAATTAAAAAATTTTGAAAGGGGTTTGGGGGTAAACCCGAGAAGTCCCATGCCAGTTGTGGAATCCATTGTGCCTACTTCAAAAATTAAAGGGAAAAGTGGGGCAAAAAGTGGGTTGAACTGCAAAACCCTTTTTGGAAGAAAAAACACCCTGACACAGCTTTTTTCAAGGGGGGGGGTGCTGGTGACTATTTCAAGGGCAATGTTTTTGGCCCATTTTAGACAAACTTTAAAAGGAAAGGGAGGGACAGAGTCCTATGGACCGAAAGAATCCAGTGACCTAAGCTGTTTTCCCAGTGGCATTAAAAGAAGGGAAAGGGGAAATAACCCCCCCAAAAAAGGGCTTGCCTCCTCAAGTGTTAATGGAAGGGGGGGTTCCCCTTCTAAACAAACCCTCTCCCCTCCCTCCTCAATCCCCTCAATCATCACCAATCTTCAATAAAAAATTTTCATTTTAATTGTGCATGCCTTTTTCAGTTTGTGTGTACTAAAAAATTTAAAATTTTTTGTGGTAAAAAAAATTTTTTTTCCCTACTTTTGGGGGTCTTGCACGGATTAATTTTATTTCCATTTATTCTTAGGGGGAAAAATTTAATTTTGCATAGCGGGAAAATTTCGCATAACGACCAGCCCCTTGCCGGGAAAATTTAAATTCGCTTGCGGGGGTCCAAAGTATAAAATTATTTATATAAACGTTTTATTATATAAAAATAAAATTTATATATATATATATATATATTATGAAAAAATAAAATTATAAATATTTATATATATTTTATAAAATTATAATATATTTAAAATATAATATATATATATATATATATATAAAAGGGGAAATTTAAAAATTTTTTCCCAGCAAAAGTAGGGGCCCTTTGACAAGGGGTTGGGTGTCACTGTGGTTGTTTTAAAAAAAATTTTTAGATTGGGGGTTTTAAGAGAAGTAAATGGGGGGTCTTGGCCAAAAGGGTGGGTTAAAGAATAGGAAAACACACATAAAGGGGGGAGTTGCCCCCAGTTGCTATTTCTGATGACCTGTGCCTTGGGGGATTCTGATGAGAAGTTGCAGGATTGGGGTGAAAATTTTTTTGGGGTGCAAAAAAGGAAAAAATTAAAAATGAATGCAGGAAAGAGTAAGGTTATGAGGATAACAAAAAGATTAGGTGATGAAAGATTAGATATCAGATTGGAGGGAGAGAGTATGGAGAAGGTGAATGTATTCAGATATTTGGGAGTGGATGGGTCTATGAAAGATGAGGTGAATCATAGAATTGATGAGGGGAAAAGGGTGAGTGGTGCACTTAGGAGTCTGTGGAGACAAAGAACTTTGTACTTGGAGGCAAAGAGGGGAATGTGTGAGAGTATAGTTTTACCAACGCTCTTATATGGGTGTGAAGCATGGGTGATGAATGTTGCAGCGAGGAGAAGGCTGGAGGCAGTGGAGATGTCATGTCTGAGGGCAATGTGTGGTGTGAATATAATGCAGAGAATTCGTAGTTTGGAAGTTAGGAGGAAGTGCGGGATTACCAAAACTGTTGTCCAGAGGGCTGGGGAAGGGTTGTTGAGGTGGTTCGGACATGTAGAGAGAATGGAGCGAAACAGAATGACTTCAAGAGTGCATCAGTCTGTAGTGGAAGGAAGGCGGGGTAGGGGTCGGCCTAGGAAAGGCTGGAGAGAGGGGGTAAAGGAGGTTTTGTGTGCGAGGGGCTTGGACTTCCAGCAGGCATGCGTGAGCGTGTTTGATAGGAGTGAATGGAGACAAATGGTTTTTAATACTTGACGTGCTGTTGGAGTGTGAGCAAAGTAACATTTATGAAGGGGTTCAGGGAAACCGGCAGGCCGGACTTGAGTCCTGGAGATGGGAAGTACAGTGCCTGCACTCTGAAGGAGGGGTGTTAATGTTGCAGTTTAAAAACTGTAGTGTAAAGCACCCTTCTGGCAAGACAGTGATGGAGTGAATGATGGTGAAAGTTTTTCTTTTTCGTGCCACCCTGCCTTGGTGGGAATCGGCCAGTGTGATTATAAAAAAAAAAAAAAACATACATACATACAGTGGACCCCCGGTTCACATTATTAATCCGTTCCTGAGAGCTCATCGTAAAGCAAAATTATCGGAAAGCGAATCAGTTTTCCCCATAAGAAATAATGGAAATCAAATTAATCCGTGCAAGACACCCAAAAGTATGAAAAAAAAAACTTTTACCACATGAAATATTAAGTTTAATGCAATAGAATAATTACAATAACAATAGAATGATTGACACTTACCTTTAATGAAGATCTGTGATGATTGATGGGATTGGAGGAGGGGAGAGTGTCAAAGTTTTTAATGTTTAGAAGGGGTATCGCTGTTTTGTAATCAAAGTTGCACCTTTTGGAAGAACAGCTTCCTTGATTGCCATTTTCCTGCTCACTGTAGTAGAGATGGTTGATTGAGATTTACTATACAACTTGGCTAGGTTCTACACACGCACTTCACTTTCATACTTTGCAATTATCTCTTTCTTCATTTCAATAGTCATTAGCACCCTTGGTCTCGATGGGTTGGCACTAGAATCTTTCCTGGGGCCCATGGTGACTTATTTTCCAGAAACAAGCACCAAAAACAGTGATAATATGGATAATACAGAATGTACTGAATGTATCCTTAGATGCGCGCACACTGGCTGGCTTGTAAACACTGGCACACACGGGGCAGTTCAGGTCACACGTGGACACGTCTCGTACGAATCGTATCGCATACTGGGTTTTGTAATGGGAACCGAGGCAAATTTTTTCGATATAATGCTTCGGATACCGAATTTATCGGATACCGATGACTTCGAGAACCGGGGGTCCACTGTATATATATAATTTTTTTTTCAAACAAGTCGGTCGTCTCCCACCTAGGCAGGGTGACCCAAAAAGAAAGAAAATCCCCAAAACAAAAATATTTTCATCATCATTCAACACCTTCAACTCACTAATACATAATCACTGTTTTTGCAGAGGTGCTCAGATACAACAGTTTAGAAGCATATATAAAGATACAGTATAAAAAGTGACCTGAAATAATATAATAAACTCCATATAGAATATAATATCAGGGCACCAATTATATATACGTGTATGCTGTCCTATTACACATCCCTCCAAACTGCCAATATCCTAAACCTCTCCTTTAACCCTTAAACTGTCCAAACAGATCTACGTTCTCATGTGTAGTGCTCCAAAAGTAGATCTACGTTTTTTAACACATTTTCAAATATAACAAAAAAAAATGTAGATCAAAGTTTTTTTTACAAGTTTTCAAATGTAAAAAAGAAAAAGCTCTGTTTTTTTACAGACTTTCAAATGTTGAAAAAACTTAGATCTACATTTGGACAGTTTAAGGGTTAAAGTGCAGGCATTGTACTTCCCATTTCTAGAACTCAAGTCTGGCTATATAAAAATAACCGGTTTCCCTGAATTCCTTCACTAAATATTACCTTGCTCACACTCCAGCAGCTCGTCAGGCCCCAAAACCATTCGTCTCCATTCACTCCTATCTAACACGCTCATGCACGCTTGCTGGAAATCCAAGCTCCTCGCCCACAAAACTTCCTTTACACCCTCTCTCTAACCTTTTCGAGGATGACCCCTACCCTGCCATCCTTTCCCTACAGATTTATACGCTCTCCATGTCATTCTGCTTTGATCCATTCTCTCTTAATGACCACACCACCTCAACAACCCCTCTTCAGCCCTCTGACTAATACTTTTATTAACTCCACACCTCCTAATTTTCATACAGTGGAACCTCAAAAATCGAACTTAATTCATTCCAGGAGCTAGTTCTAAATTCGAAAAGTCTGAAATTCGAAGCAATATTTCCCATAAGAAATAATGGAAATACAATTAATCCATTCTAGAAACCCAAAAATATTCACACAAAAATTACATTTTATAGAGATTAATTACAGTTTTACATACAACAAATACTATAGTTTTTAATTATGTATTACCTGGAGTTTACCTGGAGAGAGTTCCGGGGGTCAACGCCCCCGCGGCCCGGTCTGTGACCAGGCCTCCTGGTGGATCAGAGCCTGATCAACCAGGCTGTTGCTGCTGGCTGCACGCAAACCAACGTACGAGCCACAGCCCGGCTGATCAGGAACTGACTTTAGGTGCTTGTCCAGTGCCAGCTTGAAGACTGCCAGGGGTCTGTTGGTAATCCCCCTTATGTGTGCTGGGAGGCAGTTGAACAGTCTCGGGCCCCTGACATTTATTGTATGGTCTCTTAACGTGCTAGTGACACCCCTGCTTTTCATTGGGGGGATGGTGCATCGTCTGCCAAGTTTTTTGCTTTCGTAGTGAGTGATTTTCGTGTGCAAGTTCGGTACTAGTCCCTCTAGGATTTTCCAGGTGTATATAATCATGTATCTCTCCCTCCTGCGTTTCCAGGGAATACAGGTTTAGGAACCTCAAGCGCTCCCAGTAATTGAGGCGTTTTATCTCCGTTATGCGCGCCGTGAAAGTTCTCTGTACATTTTCTAGGTCGGCAATTTCACCTGCCTTGAAAGGTGCTGTTAGTGTGCAGCAATATTCCAGCCTAGATAGAAAAAGTGACCTGAAGAGTGTCATCATGGGCTTGGCCTCCCTAGTTTTGAAGGTTCTCATTATCCATCCTGTCATTTTTCTAGCAGATGCGATTGATACAATGTTATGGTCCTTGAAGGTGAGATCCTCCGACATGATCACTCCCAGGTCTTTGACGTTGGTGTTTCGCTCTATTTTGTGGCCAGAATTTGTTTTGTACTCTGACGAAGATTTAATTTCCTCATGTTTACCATATCTGAGTAATTGAAATTTCTCATCGTTGAACTTCATATTGTTTTCTGCAGCCCACTGAAAGATTTGGTTGATGTCCGCCTGGAGCTTTGCAGTGTCTGCAATGAAAGACACTGTCATGCAGATTCGGGTGTCATCTGCAAAGGAAGACACGGTGCTGTGGCTGACATCCTTGTCTATGTCGGATATGAGGATGAGGAACAAGATGGGAGCGAGTACTGTGCCTTGTGGAACAGAGCTTTTCACCGTAGCTGCCTCAGACTTTACTCTGTTGACGACTACTCTCTGTGTTCTGTTAGTGAGGAAATTATAGATCCATCGACCAACTTTTCCTGTTATTCCTTTAGCACGCATTTTGTGCGCTATTACGCCATAGTCACACTTGTCGAAGGCTTTTGCAAAGTCTGTATATACTACATCTGCATTCTTTTTGTCTTCTAGCGCATTTAGGACCTTGTCGTAGTGATCCAATAGTTGAGACAGACAGGAGCGACCTGTTCTAAACCCATGTTGCCCTGGGTTGTGTAACTGATGGGTTTCTAGATGGGTGGTGATCTTGCTTCTTAGGACCCTTTCAAAGATTTTTATGATATGGGATGTTAGTGCTATTGGTCTGTAGTTCTTTGCTGTCGCTTTACTGCCCCCTTTGTGGAGTGGGCTATGTCTGTCTTTTTTAGTAACTGTGGGATGACCCCCGTGTCCATGCTCCCTCTCCATAGGATGGAAAAGGCTCGTGATAGGGGCTTCTTGCAGTTCTTGATGAACACAGAGTTCCATGAGTCTGGCCCTGGGGCAGAGTGCATTGGCATGTCATTTATCGCCTGTTCGAAGTCATTTGGCGTCAGGATAACATTGGATAGGCTTGTGTTAATCAAATTTTGTGGCTCTCTCATAAAAAATTCATTTTGATCTTCGACTCTCAGTCTGGTTAGCGGCTTGCTAAAAACTGAGTCATATTGGGACTTGAGTAGCTCACTCATTTCCTTGCTGTCATCTGTGTAGTAATGCATATAAAATAACATTTTTACTTACCTTTATTGAAGATTAGTGATGGATAGGGAGAGAGGAGAGAGGGAGTTGGGGTTAGTGTTTGGAAGGAGAATCCCTCTCCATGAGGACTTAAGGTAAAGCCCTCTCTGGGGTTACTTCCCTTCTCTGTCTTTTAATGCCACTAGGACCAGCTTGAGAGTCACTGGACCCCTGTCTCACAAAATAACTGTCCACAGTCCTCTGTTTCTGGTGCCTCTTTAACATTTCCCTAAAATGGGACATGGTTCTGTCACTGAACTTGTTGCAAAGATGGCTTGTTTTCAGCTTGCTCAGGGTGGTACTTCTGCACAAACATTTGGACATCATTCCACTTGGCACAAATCTCCTTAATCTTTGAAGAAGGCACCTCATCCACTCCCTATATTAACACCTTTTGCAACATCAGCTTCCTTGATTTGTTCTTTCTTTGACAGGATAGAACTGATGGTTGACTTGTTTTTCCCATACATCCTGGCAAGCTCAACAAGTCTCACACCACTCTCATACTTCTGTATTATTTCCTTCTTCACAACTATGGTGTTTCTCACTTTCTTTACCACAGGGGTACCACTAGCAAGTTTCTTTGGGCCCATGGCAGCTTATTTCACAGTCCCACAAGCGCTAAACACAACGAAATAATCGTAAAATGCGTGAATGAGAGTGCAGGTTAGTGTTCACTCAAGCATAAACAAAGCTAGACTGCTCACGGCGCCTGCGTGGGGACGCGAACAGAGCGGGCGGCAGACAGGTCCTGTGAAGGCTTACTCAGCCCTGTAACAACTTCAGACAGTATTACCAAGGCTGGCTCCTCCTCAGGAAAATTAATGAATAGAAAAAGAAATAATTATTCACAAAGATAAACACTTTATTATTTTTTAATGCAAAGATAAAACAGTGAAACATGAAGGTGTAACCTATTTGAAAGAAAGATGAAAAATTAAATGAAAAAAATGACATTTGAATTCAACGCTAATATGTACAGTTATAATGGGGTGTCTGGTGGAGGTTGACACCGTCTTGTAGAAATTCTAGCCGTTACTGATGATGTGGGGGTGGGGGGTCACAGGTGTTGGTGACAACCCAACGGTTAGATCTTCACAGTCTATAGCCTTGAATAGTCAGTCCAGATGACAGGAAAGCAGGTTCTTTACCACTACAAAGGTGAGGGGTTGTTGTCTGCTGTCGCCTACAGTTAATCAGGCAGGTAGATCTGGACTTTTGCAAAAGTCCTTCTCCTTCAACACTTCTCATTGGTTGGCAGGCGACCCGATCTGTCATTCCAAGCTGGAATATGTGCACTAGCTGCATGATGTTCAATTACTCCTTCTTCTAATTGTTGTTGTGTAAAAGTTAACTTTTTATTCTCTAATTCAATGCGATATTTTTCGAGCTCGCGATCTTTTTCTCTCTCTCTTAACTCATGTTCTCTAGCTCTTTTCTCACATTCTCTAGCTCTTTCCTCAACTTCTCTATCCTTTGCTCTTTCCTCAAGTTCTCTTAATTTAACTTGTTCCTCACGTACTTTAGCTCTCTCCTCACGATCAAGTCTATCACGCTCCTTTTTGTCTTCTATCTCTCTTTCTAACTGTCTATCTTGGTTTTCTCTTTCAATTCGATCTCTCTCCTTTTTCTCCTCTCTTTCGATTCTCTCTCTCCTTTTTCTCCTCTCTCTCAAGGTTCTCTCTCTCCTTTCTTTCTCTTTCCTGGATCTTAGGGCTAATGAAAGCTTCTAAATTCTTCCCCGTTATTCCTAACTTACTCCCAGTGTTCATCCAAAACTGGTATTCCTCCATACTTGCAAGAATAACTTAAACTACCAGGGGAAAATGAAATGGATATATAAAAAAAACGGAGGGTTCAGTTCCTGCTCTGCTCAAACTGTAAATATATCGGAGGGTTCGATCCTTGCTTTGATTAAACAGTATGTGTAAATGAAAACGGAGGGCTCTATGCCGGCTCCAAGCAAACAGCAAGTAGAATGGGGTCCCTTGACCATCCAATCTTCTCACTAACAAATCAAGAGTGTCCTACGACAGTTCCCTTGATATAATAAAGAGCTCAATGAAACAATTTGTCACTGGAAAATCTCGGGTCCCTAGAGTCTATTCCTCCAAATCGTTTCAAGCTCAGAAATAAAGGTGACAGAATTAACTAGTATACCCTGACTTACAATAAATTGAGACTATAACAATCACCAAATCTTTTAAATACCTGCACTGTAGTCCTACCATAACTCACGAAATCGTAATGACACGATTGCAAACAAATCATACCCCGGCCGGGATTGAACCCATGGTCAGAGTCTCAAAACTCCAGACCGTCGCGTTAGCCACTAGACCAGCTAGCCACAATAAGATTCGTCCAACTAGGTATATTTCTACACCATAGGAAGGTTAGCATAGTGCCTATGCTAACCTTCCTATGGTGTAGAAATATACCTAGTTGGACAAATCTTATTATGGCTAGCTGGTCTAGTGGCTAACGCGACGGTCTGGAGTTTTGAGACTCTCTGACCGTGGGTTCAATCCCGGCCAGGGTATGGTCCTACCATAGAGAATGATTACTCATGGCTGGTGGTAACCGTCTGTGGTATGTGGCATTGAAGTTCCAATGGTAGATTCGAGATGGAGTTGAATCTTGATTCAGTCGAGTTGATCCTGGCAAAGTCGCCACTTGTGAAGGCTTACTCAGCCCTGTAACAACTTCAGACAGTATAAGGTGATGAGGGTATCAAGTGATTTAGATAAAGAAAAATTGGATATCAAATTGGGGAGGAGGAGTATGGAAGAAGTGAATGTTTTCAGATACTTGGGAGTTGATGTGTCGACGGATGGATTTATGAAGGATGAGGTTAATCATAGAATTGATGGGGGAAAAAAGGTGAATAGTGCGTTGAGGTATATGTGGAGACAAAAAAATGTTATCTATTGAGGCAGAAAAGGGAATGTATGAAAGTACAGGAGGGCCCCGCTTTACGGCGTTCCGCTTTACGGCGTTCCGCTAATACGGACATTTCAAATTATGACCAAAACTCACTATACGGCTCCCCCCACCTGACTTTCTAATACGGTCACCGTGCCCCACCCTGTTTGTTTACATTCTCCATGAGCTCAGTAAGCACTAAGTCTCTCCATTTTGTCTGGAAACTCCAAAATTTCAAATGTTTTTAAAAGTTATTTCATATTTTATATATACTCTGATAATTATACTTATGTATACCTGTACCTAAATAAACTTACATACATCGAGTCATTTAAATGTCGTATATTACGTTAATATACACATTTTCATTAATCCATCCATGATATTTTTTTCAAAATTATATAATAAACACGATGCATAACATATAAATAAGATAAATACACCCCACAGTAGAATAAATAAACAAATGTGAGATGTCGTAGCAGACGACTTGCACAGTGGTGATAATAACAATACCGAGTCTCATTAAATGTCGTATATTACGGTAATATACACATTTTCATTAATCCATCCATGATATTTTTTTCAAAATTATATAATAAACACGATGCATAAACAATATAAATAAGATAAATACACCCCACAGTAGAATAAATAAACAAATGTGAGATGTCGTAGCAGACGACTTGCACAAGTGGTGATAATAACAATACCGAGTCTCATTAAATGTCGTATATTACGGTAATATACACATTTTCATTAATCCATCCATGATATTTTTTTCAAAATTATATAATAAACACGATACATAACATAAAAAGATGATAAATACACCCCACAATAGAATAAATAACATAAATATAAGATGTGGGAGCCACATAACTTGTACAAGTGACGGCAAGAATAACATTTTCTCTAATCTAACATAAGAGTAAATTGTGTTACTGGGGGTAACTGTAGAAAATTATTCCTTTCGTATGTATGTAAGTAAGTTTATTCAGGTATACACAAATACAGTTACATAGATTATCATACATAACAACATACGTGTAGAGAACCTAGGATAACCCAAAAAAGTCAGTGTGACTTATTTCCATTGCCTTCACTCAGAGCTTCATTTCTTCTCAAATGATGTTACATGAGAATGGGAGTGTTCTTCTTTATTAATTCTACCGTATCATGTAGAGACACCTGTACACAATGTAACTTGGTACACAAACCAGATGTGTACATTCGTTGTTTTACAAAACTTACCTTCCCCTGTTTGTTTACATAACTGCGCCTGCCCCCTCTCATGTACTCATTCTTTCTCTCATTTATTCGTTTTATCTCATTTACTTACTCCTGACCCTACATTAAGACTACAAATATTTTAAGTAAGTAATGAGTGAACTGTATATACATTTTATCGCTCTGGATGCTTAAATATCATAGAATAGTATGTGTGGGTGGGGTGGCCTGGTGAGGCTATTACAATACATACCACACTTGATTTCTTACAATAAATACTACTTGTCTCACCCTAGATTAAGACTATAAATATTTTAAGGTAAGTAATGAGTGCACTATGTGTGTATTGTACCTTTTTATTGTTTTTTGATGCCTGGTTCTATTGCTAACTTAATATATGTTAGTGTAAACTTGTTATCTAGTGTTTGTATGCATTTATAAGTGGAAAAAAAGGGTGTTCCACTTTACGGCGATTTCCGCTTTACGGCGGTAGCCTGGAACCTAACCCGCCGTATAAGTGGGGCCCTACTGTATAGTAGTACTAACACTCTTATATGGGTGTGAAGCTTGGGTTGTAAATGCAGCAGCAAGGAGGTGGTTGGAGGCAGTGAGATGTCCTGTTTAAGGGCATGTGTGGTGTAAATATTATGCAGAAAATTCGGAGTGTGGAAATTAGGAGAAGGTGTAGAGTTAATAAAAGTATTAGTCAGAGGGCTAAAGAGGGGTTGTTGAGGTGGTTTGGTCATTTAGAGAGAATTGATCAAAGTAGAATAACATGGAGAGCATTTAAATCTGTAAGGAAAGGAAGGCGGGGTAGGGGTCATCCTCGAAGAGGTTGGAAGGAAGGGGTAAGGGAGGTTTTGTGGGTGAGGGGCTTGGACTTCCAGCAGGCGTGCGTGAGCATGTTCAATAAGAGTGAATGGAGTTGAATGGTATTTGGGACGTGATGATCTGTTGGAGTGTGAGCAGGGTAATATTTAGTGAAAGGATTCAGGGAAACCGGTTATTTTTATATAGCCAGACTTGAGTCCTGGAAATGGGAAGTACAATGCCTGTACTCTAAAGGAGGGGTTCGGGATATTGGCAGTTTGGAGGGCTGTACAGTGGACCCCCGACATTCGATGGCATCGACATTCGATAAATCCAACATTTGATGCATTTTAACGCAAAAATTTCGCCTCAACATTCGATGGAAAACCCGAAATTCGATACAATTCGTACGAGACGTGTCCACCTATGGCCTGAACTGCATCGTGTGTGCCAGTGTTTACAAGCCAGTGAGTGTGCGTGCATCTAAGGATACATTCGGTACATTCCATATTATACATATTATCACTGTTTTTGGTGCTTGTTTCTACAAAATAAGTAACCATGGGCCCCAAGAAAGCTTCTAGTGCCAACCCTTCGAGAAAAAAGGTGCTAATGACTATTGAAATGAAGAAAGAGATAATTGCAAAGTACGAAAGTTGAGTGCGTGTGTCGGAGTGCATGATGATTTGGTAAAGAAATTGCCTGCAACTAGTGGTGATGTGAGTGAATTTAAGGCCAGCAAAGGTTGATTTGAAAGATTTAAGAATTGTAGTGGCATACACAGTGTGGTAAGGCATGGTGAGGCTGCCAGTTCAAGTCCTAATGGAAGGGGATTCCTCTTCTAAACACCAACACCATCCATACTCTCCCCTCCTCCCATCCCATCAATCATCACCAGATCTTTATTAAAGGTAAGTGTCAATTATTCTATTGTTATTAATCTATTGTTATTGTTGTTATTGTAATTATTCTATTGCATTAAACTTAATATATCATGTGGTAAATTTTTTTTTTTCGGACTTTTGCGTGTCTTGCACGGATTAATTTGATTTCCATTATTTCTTATGGGGAAAATTAATTCAACTTTCGATAGCTCTCAGGAACGGATTAGTATCGAATGTCGAGGGTCTACTGTATTGTTTATCTTTATACGTATATACTTCTAAACTGTTGTATTCTGAGCACCTCTGCAAAAACAGTGATTGTGTGAGTGAGGTGAAAGAGTTGAATGATGATGAAAGTATTTTCTTTTTGGGGATTTTTTTTTTCATTTTTGGGTCACCCTGCCTCGGTGGGAGATGGCCGACTTGTTATAACAAAAAAAAAAAAAAATACACACACACACACACACACACACACACACACACACACACACACACACACACACACACACATGTGAGGAACTCAACAAGAGATTCAAAGAAGTGTTCACAGAGGAGACAGAAGGGGCTCCAGAAAGACGGAGAGGTGGGGCACACCACCATGTGCTGGACACAGTGCACACAACCGAGGAAGAAGTAAAGAGGCTTCTGAGTGAGCTAGATACCTCAAAGGCAATGGGGCCAGATAACATCTCCCCATGGGTATTGAGAGAGGGAGCAGAGGCACTATGTGTACCCCTAACAACAATATTCAATACATCTATCGAAATAGGGAGATTGCCTGAGGCATGGAAGACAGCATATGTAGTCCCAATCTTTAAAAAAGGAGACAGACATGAAGCATTAAACTACAGACCAGTGTCACTGACATGTATAGTATGCAAAATCATGGAGAAGATTATCAGGAGAAGAGTGGTGGAACACCTAGAAAGGAACGATCTCATCAACAGCAGCCAACATGGTTTCAGGGACGGGAAATCCTGTGTCACAAACCTACTGGAGTTCTATGACATGGTGACAGCAGTAAGACAAGAGAGAGAGGGGTGGATTGCATTTTCTTGGACTGCAAGAAGGCGTTTGACACAGTTCCACACAAGAGATTGGTGCAAAAACTGGAGGACCAAGCAGGGATAACAGGGAAGGCACTACAATGGATCAGGGAATACTTGACAGGAAGACAGCAGCGAGTCACGGTATGTGGCGAAGTGTCAGAGTGGGCACTTTTGACCAGCGGGGTCCCACAGGGGTCAGTCCTAGGACCAGTGCTGTTTCTGGTATTTGTGAACGACATGACGGAAGGAATAGACTCTGAGGTGTCCCTGTTTGCAGATGACGTGAAGTTGATGAGAAGAATTCACTCGATCGAAGACCAGGCAGAACTACAAAGGGATCTGGACAGGCTGCAGACCTGGTCCAGCAATTGGCTCCTGGAGTTCAATCCCACCAAGTGCAAAGTCATGAAGATTGGGGAAGGGCAAAGAAGACCACAGACGGAGTACAGTCTAGGGGGCCAGAGACTACAAACCTCACTCAAGGAAAAGATCTTGGGGTGAGTATAACACCAGGCACATCTCCTGAAGCGCACATCAACCAAATAACTGCTGCAGCATATGGGCGCCTAGCAAACCTCAGAACAGCATTCCGACATCTTAATAAGGAATCATTCAGGACCCTGTACACCATGTACGTTAGGCCCATATTGGAGTATGCGGCACCAGTTTTGAACCCACACCTAGCCAAGCACGTAAAGAAACTAGAGAAAGTGCAAAGGTTTGCAACAAGACTAGTCCCAGAGCTAAGAGGTATGTCCTACGAGGAGAGGTTAAGGGAAATCAACCTGACGACACTGGAGGACAGGAGAGATAGGGGGGACATAACGACATACAAAATACTGAGAGGAATTGACAAGGTGGATGAAGACAGGATGTTCCAGAGATTGGACCCAGTAACAAGTTGACACAGTTGGAAGCTGAAGACACAGATGAATCACAGGGATGTTAGGAAGTATTTCTTCAGCCACAGAGTAGTCAGTAAGTGGAATAGTTTGGGAAGTGATGTAGTGGAGGCAGGATCCATACATAGCTTTAAGCAGAGGTATGATAAAGCTCACGGCTCAGGGAGAGTGACCTAGTAGCGATCAGTGAAGAGGCGGGGCCAGGAGCTCGGACTCGAACCCCGCAACCTCAACTAGGTGAGTACACACACACACACACACACCACACACACACACACACACACACACACACACACACACACACACAAACATGGGGGTCCCGAAACATGGAGAGCCAAGGTGATGGATGTTGTGCTGGCAAATCTCATGCACCAATATGTTAGGGATACTACCAGAGAGAGAGAGGGGAGGATGAACCAGCAAGACTGGATCTCGTGTTCACCCTTAGTAGCTTAGACATTGAGCACATCACATATGAAAGGCCCCATGGAGCTAGTGACCACGTAGTTATGAGCTTTGAATGCATTGTGGAGCTAAAAGTGGAGAGGGTAACAGGAGTAGAAAGGGAAAAGCTAAACTATAAAAGGGGGACTACACAGGAATGAGGACATTCCTGCAGGAGGTTCAGTGGGAACAGGAGTTGGTAGGAAAATCAGTAAACGAAATGATGGACTTTGTAACAACAAAATGCAAGGAGGCAGAGGAAAGGTTTGTTCCCAAGGGTAACAGAAATAATGGGAAGGACAGAACGAGCCCTTGGTTTACCCGAAGGTGCAGGGAGGCAAAAACTATGTGCTCTTGAAAATGGAACAAGTACAGAAGGCAAAGGACTCAGGAGAATAAAGAGATTAATCGATGAGCCAGAAACGAGTATGCACAGATAAGGAGGGAGGCGCAGCGGCAGTATGAAAATGACATAGCATCGAAAGTCAAGTCTGACCCGAAATTACTCTACAGCCACATCAGGAGGAAGACAACAGTCAAGGACCAGGTAATCAGGTTGAGGAAAGAAGGTGGGGAGCTCACAAGAAACGACCAGGAGGTATGTGAGGAGCTCAACATGAGGCTAAAGGGACAACAGGAAGACAAAACAGTGACGTACAGCAACAAGGGATATACCAACAAGGTTGGATGAATTACACCAATGAAGGAGGTGGAGAAGCTCCTAAGTGACCTTGATACTCAAAAGGCGGGGGACCGGACATACGTGTGCCACTAAACCCAAAAACTTCAAAACTTCCTTGAAACTGGGCAAATACCTGAAGTATGGAAGAAGGCAAATGTAGTACCCATCTTAAGAAGGGGGGACAGAATGAAGCACTAAATATAGACCGTGTCATTTAAGGATAATGCAAAGTCTTGGAAAAGATTTAGGAGGAGAGTGGTGGAGACCTGAGCGGAACAAAATTATAAACGCAAAACGCAAAGGATTCATGGAAGCAAATCTGTGTCACAAAACTACTAAAGTTTTATGATGAGGTAACTGAAGTAAGAAAATGAAAAGGGAATGGGGGGTTTGCATTTCTTGGCCCCTTCCCAAAAAGGCCTTCCGACAGTTCCTCCAAAAGTTAGTACAGAAGCTAGAGGAACAGGCAGTATAACAGGAAGGGCACTACAGTGGATCAGGATTACCTAACAGCGAGTCTGGTCGTGATGGGTTCACAGTGGGCGCCGTGGCGAGCGGGGCCCAAGGGGTTTAAGTCCTGGAAACCAGTGCTATTTTTTGGATATGTGAACGGACATGCGGAAGGATAGACTCAGAAGTATCCCTGTTTGCAGATGACGTGAAGTTAATGAGGAGATTAAATGCGCGGACCAAGACAGGTTTACAAAAGGACCTGGACAGGCTGATGTGTGGTCAGAAACTGGCTCTAGAATTTAACCCTGCTAAAATGCAAAGTTTTACGAAGATCGGAGGAGGCAAAGAAGACTGCAGACAGAGTATAGGCTAGGTGGCCCAAAAGGGTGCAAAACTCATAGGAGAAAGACCTAGGAGTGGAGTATAATACCGAGTACATCCCAGAAGCACCCCATTAACCGATTTAAATGCTGCGCATATGGCGCTTGGCAACCTGAGAATACGTTCGGTACATCAGTAAGGAATCATTCAAGACTTTATTACACTGGTATGTCAGGCCCATAAATGGAGTAGCAGCACAGTTGGAACCAAAACAATGGTCAAACACGTCAAGAAATTAGAGAAAGTGCAAAGGTTTGCACCCAAGGGTAGTTCCAGAGCTAAGGGGAATGTCCTATGAAAAAGTTAAGGGAAATCGGGGCCTGACAAAAACTGGAGGAAGGGGGGTCGGGAATAAAAAATACAAAATACGGGAGGAATGACAAGGTGGAAAGACAGGATGTTCCAGAATGGGACCGGAAACAAGGGGGGGGCAATTGGAAGCTGAAAACCAGAGATCAAAGGGGTTTGGAATAACCCCCCCACCGTTGGGGGGGGGGGGGGAAAAAGGGGGAATGGGAAAAAAAAAAAAAAAAAAAAAAAAAAACCCAAAAAAAAAATTTTTTTATTTTTTTTTTTTGTTTTAAAATTTTTTTTTTTATTAAAAAACAAAAAAACACCAACACAAAAAAACCCAAAATTTGGTAAAAAAAAAGGGAAGCAGTGGTGTTTGTCGGCATCTTTTTAGGATTTTTTTTTTTTGGGGGGGGGAAGTGGGAACGGGAAGCGATGTGTACCAAAATTTTTTTTTTAAAAATTTTGGGGGAAAAGGGCCCGGAAAAGGGGGGAAAGAGGGACCCAAGTGGGGTGAAAAGGGGGGAAAGCTATTAGACCACAAAGGGGAAAAAACCCCCAAACAAAACAGGGGAAAAAAAACCAAAAACCAAAAAAACAAAACCCCCAAACAAAAAACCCCCCCCAAAAAAAAAAGGGCGACCCCCAAAACCCCCAAACCCCAAAAAAAGTGGGCCCCAAAAAAACAAACAAAACCCCAAACCAGAAAAAAAGGAAATGGAAAAAAACAAAAAAAGAAAGGGGGGACTTTTAAAATTTAAAAGGGGGTTAGCCGAAAAAAGGGGGGAGGAAAAAAAAAAGAAGGTTTAAAAGTTGGGGGCAAGAAGGGGCCCGAGAAGTGGAGGCCCAGGGGAAAGGGCCACCCGAACCCCAAAAAAGGGGAAAAGAAAACCACAATGAAATACAAAACAAAAAAAACCCCAAAAACCAAAACCAACCCAAAAACCCCAAACACCTCCCCCCAACCCTATTTAAATCCTGGCCCGGCAAAAATGGAAATAAAACAAATTTTCCCAGTCAAGAGTGGTTGGAAGTGGAAAAGTCGGCAAGCGATGTAGTGGACGCAGGAACTAAAACAAGTTTTAAGAAAAGGGTTGAAAAGGGCTCATGGAGCGGGGGGGAGAGGGGGACCTATGGGGCGGTGAAGAGGCGGGGCCCCGGAGCTGATCCGACTCCTGAAACCAAAATTTAGGCGAGTACAAACCAACACACAACAAACCAAAATCCACCGCGCACACACACACACACACACACAAAAACACACACACACACCACACCACACACACACACCACCACCACACACACACACACCGCCGCGCCAACAACACACTGCACACACACACACACACGGGGGCACCACACACAACACCACACACACACACACACACACAGAAACAAGAGGCCACAAGGGAAAATTGAAGACCAAATGAGTCGAGAGATGTGGAAAGTATTTTCTTCAGTCAAAGGTTTAAGGCATGGAATAGCCTAGAAAATGACGTGTGGGCAGGAACCATAAAGTTTAAGACGAGGTTTGATAAAGCTCATGGAGCGGGGAAGAGAGGGCCCATAGCAACCGGGGGAGGCGGGCCAGGGGGAAGACCGACCCCCCAACCACAAATAGGTAAATGAGTACACCACGCACAATTTCACACATCACACACACCACACACACACACACCACACCACAACACAACCCCAACCACAACACAACACCAAAACACACCTACACACCAAACAGCCTAGTGTCTAAAACGACATGTGCCTAGGACAAAATGGTAAATAAAACACACACAACTACACCACCTACACACCTACACACCTACAACAGGCCCAGTGTTTCAATGTGCCTAGGGGCAAAATGGTAACTAACACACACACACACACACCAACACACACACACACACACGCACACACACCACTCGTGGGAGTCACGCGGTTTAGTCGTTTTTGGGGGTAATTTTGACTGTGCCTAAGGAATAGAGTGTGGGGTATAGGCGTTGCACGCATAAAGTGATATAATCATTAAGCCCGGAAAAAGGAAATATAAGTGATCACAGAAAAGAAAAAAAAGGAAATATTGGCTGAGGTTAGTGAGGGGCCTTGGGGGGGGTGAAGGTTTGTCAGGCCTAAAAGTGTTGCCCAAAAAACGCGTGAGGTTTTTTGAAGAAAAAGTGCGACTAAGACCCGGAGATAAGAGATATGTATAGTGTCAGTAAATACAGTGAGTGAGTGAAAAAATTAGAAGGCAGAGAAATAAGGCATACAGGAAGTTGTGGAAAAAAAACCCGGAACATCAACTTCAACTTCTGGGACAGGGCCGACCCCAAAGTTACTCCCCTGCCAGCCGCAAGTAAAATTCACCTAGTTTGAGTTGCATGGGGTCAATAGTACCTGTCTCTAACTGTAATAGGGGGTCACTCTTCTCGAGCTATCAGAATTAGAATAAGCAGCATTTACTGGCATTTAATAAAATTTAGAGGTAGCGGCATATAGGCGAAGCCTAGTGTATTTATTTTTTAACGTAATTTTAAATGCATAAGAGAGTACAGTGGGAACCAAGAGATCGGGTACATATACAATACATGTGTAGTACATACGTGGGAAATAAGGACTGTTTACATAAACATATGCACACACTAGGTGAGGACAGCTCTGCTGTTAGGCACTTGAATAGCTGTAGCACACACACACACACACACACACAAGGAATAGACTCTGAAGTGTCCCTGTTCGCAGATGACGTGAAGTTGATGAGAAGAATTAAATCGGACGAGGATGAGGCAGGACTGCAAAGAGACCTGAAGAGGCTGGACATGTGGTCCAGTAACTGGCTTCTCGAATTCAATCCAGCCAAATGCAAAGTCATGAAGATTGGGGAGGGGCAAAGAAGACCGCAGACAGAGTATAGGCTAGGTGGACAAAGACTACAGACCTCGCTCAGGGAGAAAGACCTTGGGGTGACCATAACACCGAGCACATCACCGGAGGCACACATCAACCAAATAACCGCTGCAGCATACGGGCGCCTGGCAAACCTGAGAATAGCGTTCCGATACCTTAATAAGGAATCGTTCAAGACACTGTACACTGTGTATGTTAGGCCCATACTGGAGTATGCAGCACCAGTCTGGAACCCACACCTGGTCAAGCACGTCAAGAAGTTAGAGAAAGTACAAAAGTTTGCAACAAGGCTAGTCCCAGAGCTCAAGGGAATGTCGTATGAGGAAAGGTTAAGGGAAATCGGACTGACGACACTGGAGGACAGAAGGGTCAGGGGAGACATGATAACGACATACAAGATACTGCGGGGAATAGACAAGGTGGACAGAGATAGGATGTTCCAAGGGGGAGGGGACACAGGGACAAGGGTTCACAACGGAAGCTAAAAGGATCAGACGAGCCCAGGGACGTTTAGGAATTTTTTTTTTCAGCATAGATTTTTCCCAGCAAGTGGGATAGCCTAGAAAAGTGAAGTAGTGGAGGCAGGAACCTACTTTAGTTTTAAGGAGGTATGACAAAGCTCAGGAACAGAGAGAGAAAAGGATCCAGTAGCGATTTTGTGAAGAGGCAGGGCCAGGAGCCGAGCTCGACCCCTAAAACCAAAATTTTGGGTGAGTAAAACACACACACACACACAAAACCACAAAAATCCCACAAAAATCCACCCCACATCCACACACATCCACAAAATTTCCAAAACACATCCACCACATCCACAAACATCCACACATATCCACACATATCCAACATATCCACCCCCCCCCACCCAAAAACATTCCCAAAGACTGGGCACATACACCCCCCCCCCTCCCCCACCAAATCTAAACCCCTTCACCTGATCCCCCCCCTCCCTCTTTCCCCTTCCCCCTTCCCCCCTCTCCCCCCTTTCCCCCCCTTCCCCTCCTTCCCCCTCTCCCTCTCCCACTCCCCACTTCTTAACTCTCCTTCCCCCCCCCCCTTCCCATAACTCCCACATACCCCACATTTCCCTCCCTCCCTTTCCCCCCCCCCCCCCCCACTCGGGACATACACAATAAAAACCCAAACATACAAAATTAATGGGGTTTTTCCCCACTTGAGGCAATCGGGATAAAAAAAAAATGGGCTCCCAAGAGCAACAAGAAAAAACCAAGAGACGGGAGGAGGAAACTGAAAAAGGAAGTTTGGGCACCCAAAAGGCTCAAAAAAAGGGGAAACATAAAAGGGAAAAGAAAAAGAAAACTTAGCATGAAAGGAAAAGAGAGGTTTAAAACAGGGAAAAGCAAAGGGGGGAGGTGCAAGTCAAAGCAGCAGAGGCCAGGATACAAAATTTTTAAAAAGGGGAACTGAAAAATCTGAAACAGCCAAAAGAACAAAAGAACATTTTGGGATTTTACAACAAGGGAATGTACCTCAGTCACAAAAAAGGGGGGCTGTAGGGGGAAAAAAGGGGCAAAACAGCATTTTGAACTCAATCAGTAAAGAATGTAGTAAATGAAAAACCCAAGCTTATGTGGAGGGGGCCCAAAAAGCCACAGCAGAGCCCCGGAAAGCCGAGAAGGGAAAAAGATAGGGCCCCTTGAGCCCAAGTACATTACTAAATGAAACTGAAGAAAGGGAAAGCTGCAATGGGGGAAAACAATTGAATGAAGGAAACAGGGATATGCAGTGGGAAAAGGGAAAAGGGGGAGGTCCTTTTTTTGTGTATTGGGCTCCAGGGAAATTGAAGGGGAAAAAAATAAAGAAGGGCCCGAAAAAAAAGGGGAAAAAAAAGCAATTGAAAGAATCATTAAAGCAATAGGGGAAGCGACATGAAACCCCGCTGGAAAAAATTTTCGGAGAAAGGGGGGTATTGTAAAAAAAAGAAAACCCGGGCCCGTGAAAGTGAAACCCTTTAAGGGAGAATGACTCGGAACGGATCCTGGGAGGAGAAGCAAAGATTTAAGGGGCAGCCGGCATTTCAGGAAGGTGTAACTCAACCGCGACAGAACACAAGCAGAAAAGGGAGAAACGAGAAGGACAAAAGGGGAAAGGAGGAAAGAGAGGGGATGGGGAAGCCAAAAGGAGATCCCCCGTCAAGGAAGATCAAATGCAGCCCCCCTCAAACTTCCTATAGAAAGCCTCCCAACCAGGTCAAAACCCCCGTGCCCAACCAAAAAACTCTTTAAAACCCAAAAAACCCATGCCACATCCAAATGCCCCCCCCCACTGCATTTCAAACTCCACCCCCACCCGCAACCACCCCTAGTTTTTCCCTTAAACAGGTTTTCCCCCTTCCCCAACCCCCCGTACACCCCCCCAGACCACAATTTTTAAAAAAGAAGTTTAAGGGGGTGGTTTCAATGCAAAATGGAATAACAAAAAAAGTTGAGGAGTGGCATGAAAAAAATCAAAGGGGAAAATCCCCAGACATAATAAAAAAATCACAGAAAAAAAAACTCACCAGAATAATAACAGATTTTAATCTTTCCAACCGGGTATCAAATCCTCAGGAAAAGACAGGGGGGAGGAAGGGGGGGGAGGAGTTGCACTGCTCATTAAAAAACCCGTGGGGGTTTTAGAAAAAGGAAGGAAAGGATGGCAAGGGCGAAAGGGACTACTTAGTTGGAACAAAACCAGTCTGGGGGGCATAAGGGGATAATTGCAGTAATGTACAACCCACCAAGAATGCAGGAGGGGCCCAAAAGAAGAATAAAGATGAGAGCAACAAGCAATGGGGCGACACACTAGCCGAGGGGGCCCGGGGAGCACACATGGGGGGAGCAAAGTTACTAGTTATGGGTTTATTTCAATCACAAGGGAAATTTGGGACTGGGAAAACCTGGAGCCCCATGGGGGTCCCGAAACATGCAGAGCCAAGATGATGGATGTGGTACTGGAAAACCTCATGCATTCAACATGTTAGAGACACTACCAGAGAGGAGGAGAGGATGAACCAGCAAGACTGGACCTTGTATCCACCTTGAGTAGTTCTGACATCGAGGATATCATGTATAAAAGGGCCCCCTGGGAGCTAGTGATCATGTGGTTCTGTGCTTCGACTACATAGTTGAGCTCCAAGTGGAAAGAGCAGCCCGGAATAGGGTGGGGAAAAAACCCAAAATACAAAAGGGGGAACTATTCAGGCTTGAGGGAAATTCCTTCAAGACATTCAGTGGGAGAGGGAACTGACAGGAAAAAACCCTACAAGAAATGATGGACTATGTGCAACAAAATGCAAGGAGGCAGAGGAGAGGTTTGTTCCCAAAGGGGAAAAAGAAATAATGGGAAGAACAGAACGAGTCCTTGGTTTTACCCAAAGGTGTAGGGAGGCAAAAAACTAGGTGTACTAGAGAATGGAAAAGGTACAGAAGACAGAGAACTCAGGAAAATAAAGAGATTAGCCGAAGAGCCAGAAACGAATATGCACAGATAAGAAGGGAGGCTCAGCGGAAATACGAAAATGACATAGCAACGAAAGTCAAGACTGACCCGAAGCTGTTGTACAGCCACATCAGGAGGAAAACAACAGTCAAGGACCAGGTAATCAGATTGAGGAAGGGTGATGGGGAATTCACAAGAAACGACCGGGAGGTAAGTCAGGAGCTCAACACAAGATTTAAAGAAGTATTTACAGTGGAAACCAGTAGGACTCCAGGAAATCAGAGCAGGGGGGTGCACCAGCAAGTGCTGGATGAGGTACATATAACCAAGGAGGAGGTGAACAGGGACGTTAGGAAGCATTTCTTCGGTCATAGAGTCATCAGGAAGTGGAATAGCCTAACAAGTGAAGTAGTGGAGGCAGGAACCATACATAGTTTTAAGAAGAGGTATGACAAAGCTCAGGAAGCAGAGAGAGAGACGATCCAGTAGCGATCAGTGAAGAGGCGGGGCCAGGAGCTGAGTCTCGACCCCTGCAACCACAATTAGGTGAGTACAATTAGGTGAGTACACACACACACACACACACACACACACACACACAAGGGCTAAGAATTGTGACTTGACCCCCTGTATCAACATATAGGAGAGTATACACACACATTGTGAGTCATTCATTCAACTGCTACCTTGTCAGGAACATTGTGACTTCACATTTCAGATGACCCTCTGAACCATTCCTTTAGAGCAGTGCATGCACTGCACACACTGCACTTTCCACCTCCAGGACTTAGTCTAGCTAACTGATTTCCCCAAATCCCTTCATAAATGTTACCTTGCTCACACTCCAACAGCATATTAAGTGAAGGCTACTCATCTCCACTGGCTCGGATCTATGTTGCTCACCTAAGCCTATTGGATGTTGAAGCCCTTAGCAGTAAAAAAACTTCTTACACCCTCTCCCTCCAACCTTTCTTGGGATGACCCCTACCCTGTCATTTCTCCGTCCCAAATTTAATACCCTTGTAGTCATCATATTTTGCTCTGTCCTCTCTAAATACCCAAACCACCTCAATAACCCCTCCTCAGCCCTCTGAATTATACTTTTGATAACCCCACACCTAACTGGCACACTTGAAATTTTCTGCATGATACTCATACCACACATAACCATCAAACACATCTCTGCCTCCAGCCTCCTCATAACTGAAACATTTAAAACACCATGTTTCACACTCATATAAGAGTGTTGGTGCCTCTGTACTCTAGTACATATCTCTCTCTAATCTATGGGGTGGCCTGGTGGCTAAAGCTCCCGCTTCGCACACGGAGGTTCCGGGTTCGATTCCCGGCGGGTGGAAACATTTCGACACGTTTCCTTACACCTGTTGTCCTGTTCACCTAGCAGCAAATAGGTACCTGGGTGTTAGTTGACTGGTGTGGGTCGCATCCTGGGGGGCAAGATTAAGGACCCCAATGGAAATAAGTTAGACAGTCCTCGATGACGCACTGACTTTCTTGGGTTATCCTGGGTGGCTAATCCTCTGGGGTTAAAAATCCGAACGAAATCTTATCTTATCTTATCTTAAAGCTCTTTGTCTCCTCAAATGTGACAAACCACCCGCCTTTTTTCCATCGTGACTCAAGAAATCGTAATGACACGTGGCTAACGCGACGGGCTGGAGTTTTGAGACTATGACCGCGGGTTCAGTCCCGGCCAGGGGTATGGTTTTTTCCATCATTTTTCATATACCCATCTGCCAACAAATCCACTCCCACATAGTATGTGAATACATTTGCTTCCTCCATACTCCCTCCAATTTGATATTCAATCTTTCATTGCCTATATATTTTTTATTACTGTCATTATCTTGCTCTTTTCCCATGTTCACATACCCTCCTGCATTCATCCACTAATCCTTACAACCTCTCTTCAGAATCTCCTAAAGAACTATATCATCAGCAGTGAGCAACTGTGACAACTCCTACTTTGTATCACATTTGTTATCTTTTAGTCCCCCACCTCCTCCCAAAACCCTAGCATTCATTTCTTTTACAACTCCCATCTGTAGTATATGTTAAACAACTATGGTGGAATCACACATCCCCAGCTAAGGCCTACTGTTACTGGGAAATAATTTCCCTCGCTCTCCTAACCTGAGCCTCATTATCTGCATAAAAACTTTTACTGCTACTAGTATCTACCACTTGTTCCATACATTTGTAACATTTGTCTCATTGCTTCCCTATCCATCCAACCATATGCTTATTCTAAATCCCTAAATGCAACGATAAGCTGCATTTGCCTTTTGTGGTGAATAATTTCTCCATTCTCTCAATAAAGAGTCAGGTTGAGGAATTTGTGGCTTTGGTAGGATTGTGAAACATGAAAGCTTTGAAGATTTACACGAACCAGATGTATATGAACTGTTGGATGATGATGATGATGATGATGAACTAACTGCAGCAGAAATCCTGCAGCTCAGTTTCTAGTTATGAGAGAAGCATATAAATGAAAAGGATGAAGAAGAAGCGCCTGAAGATAAACAGTTAACACTGCAGGAATTGAATGAGCAATTCCATATTATTGATAAGGTTGTAAAATTTTTCACTGAAAAGGATCCTGACAAGTCTAAAAGCATTGTTGTGAAGAGGACTTTGGAGCAGGTAATGATGCCTCATTGTCAGCTATATAAAGTACTGTAGGATAAAACAGACCAGAGACACATTACAGAATATGTGAATATAACCATCAACTACTGACAGCTCTGTATTCACATCAACACAAGATCCACAGTCATTCACACACACTTCCGTATCAACATGCAACAATAATTAGACTGGAGTTTACCTGGAGAGAGTTCCGGGGGTCAACGCCCCCGCGGCCCGGTCTGTGACCAGGCCTCCTGGTGGATCAGAGCCTGATCAACCAGGCTGTTGCTGCTGGCTGCACGCAAACCAACGTATGAGCCACAGCCCGGCTGATCCGGAACTGACTTTAGGTGCCTGTCCAGTGCCAGCTTGAAGACTGCCAGGGGTCTGTTGGTAATCCCCCTTATGTGTGATGGGAGGCAGTTGAACAGTCTCGGGCCCCTGACACTTATTGTATGGTCTCTTAACGTGCTAGTGACACCCCTGCTTTTCATTGGGGGGATGGTGCATCGTCTGCCAAGTCTTTTGCTTTCGTAGTGAGTGATTTTCGTGTGCAAGTTCGGTACTAGTCCCTCTAGGATTTTCCAGGTGTATATAATCATGTATCTCCTCCTGCGTTCCAGGGAATACAGGTTTAGGAACCTCAAGCACTCCCAATAATTGAGGTGTTTTATCCCCGTTATGCGCGCCGTGAAAGTTCTCTGTACATTTTCTAGGTCGGCAATTTCACCTGCCTTGAAAGGTGCTGTTAGTGTGCAGCAATATTCCAGCCTAGATAGAACAAGTGACCTGAAGAGTGTCATCATGGGCTTGGCCTCCCTAGTTTTGAAGGTTCTCATTATCCATCCTGTCATTTTTCTAGCAGATGCGATTGATACAATGTTATGGTCCTTGAAGGTGAGATCCTCCGACATGATCACTCCCAGGTCTTTGACGTTGGTGTTTCGCTCTATTTTGTGGCCAGAATTTGTTTTGTACTCTGATGAAGATTTAATTTAAATTGTATTAATTTGTACAAAGTTCTTTACCTCACATTAAGCTATTTTTCATAAGTATCCATTATCAGGAATTTATCCTCATTATGAGAGGCTTCATAACAATGTTGGAGTACAGTGGAACCTTGGTTTTCGTTTGCCCTGGTTTTCATCGAATTTGGTTTTCAACAACTTTTTTTGTCAAAATTTTGTTCCAGTTTTCGTTCATCACCTGTTTTCATCGGTCAGCCATACAAAACGTGTCCGCCTGCCTGCGCCCACACAAAGCATCCCATGCGTTCCTAGTCAGCCTGGCTTTGTTTCTCGTCAAGTGAGCAATACCCTGCGCATTCATTCGAAATATTTCGTAATAATCCATTGTTTTTTGTGCTTGTTTATTGAGTGTGACTGCTAAATAAGCCACCATGGAGCCAAAGAAAGTTCCGAGTACCAGCCCTTTGATAAAGAACACGATAGAATTCATTTGTGGCCAGAATGTGTCCAAGAGAAGGATTTTGAAGGGTTTGAGGCTGACCCTGACAATCCTACACCTGTTGTGGAATCTGTTGTGGGTTGGGGAAAGTCCATGGGGTTGGATGTGAGTGACCAGAATGTGGAAGAGTTGGTGGATGACCACAGGGAAGAGCTAGCCACCGAAGACCTGCAACACCAACTAGAACAGCAACAGATTGCAGGTGACGAAATTGCTTCAGAGGAGGAGGAAGAGAGAGGGGAGAATGTGCCTTCTTCAGTGATTAACCCTTTGAGTATTTTGGTCATATATATACATCTTACGAACCAATGTGTTTGACATTTATATACTAAAAAATTCTAGCGACTTCAAATCAAGCAGGAGAGAGCTGGTAGGCGCACATGTGAGAGAATGGGTATGTGTGGTCAGTGTGTGCAGTATAAAAAAAATCCTTCAGCATGCAGTGCATGATGAGAAAAAAAAAAAACTCCGACCATGTTTTTGGATTAAAACACCGACATTGAGGTGTATTTTCATATAGTATTTATGGTTGTATTCTGTTTTCTTGGTCTCATTTGATAGACTGAAAACATATTATAGGAATGGAAGTGATTCTGATTGGTTTTACTATGAAAAGGATCTTGAAATGGAGCTCAAAGTGGCAGAAATGTTCGATTTTTGCTGATGTTCAAGAGTAAACAAATGATGTCATTGTCTAATAAATGTCCAACTAGCCATTCTAATATGCAGTCACGAATGGGTTGACATTATTTATACAATTATTACAATATTGCAGTAGTCTGCATAACAGTAAATCTTCTATTTTTTGTGTGAATAAAAATTCAAAATAGAAAGCAAGAGGATTATAACAGGGGCCTGGAGACATGACTGATGAACAGAGAAAATGTTATTTTAGTGTCAGGAATGTCTGCATTGTTCATTCTGCACCCTATTTTGAAATTGACATATTTTTTAATTTGCATGAAATTGGCCTTTATTGCCAATTTCTGACCACTTTATTGGGTAGTTGAAATCGGTAAATGGGCGGTTTCTGTACTCAGTTGATAGAATAAATGGAGTTCTAAAGAAATAGCTATGAGTTTGGTGGACTGGGACAATGGAATTGACTGAAAATAGGGTTTAAAGTGGGTGAAATCGCCAATGTGTAAATGTCGCCAAGGTCACTAGCTTCGCGAGAGCATAATTCCGTAAGTTTTCCATTGAATTTCATACTTTTGGTGTCATTACCATTGGGAAAAGATTGTCTTTCATTTCATAAGAATTTTTTTTTTTTTTTTTTTCAAATATTTTGTGACACCAGGAGACACCTCAGGATTTGGGGTTGCGATAGTCAAAGGGTTAAGGACATGTGTAAAGTGGAGTGAGTTGCAAAGTTTTGTGGAGAAATGTCACCCAAACAATGCTGTTGCAAGGCATGCCTGCACATGTTCAGTGACAATGCAGATCTTAAAGAGATACCAGAAACAGACCTCTCTGGGTAGATTTTTTGTGCAACAGGGGTCCAGTGCCTGTAAAAGACAAAGAAGGGAAGTAACCCCAGATTGGGACTTAATACCTGAAGTCCTTATGGAGGGGGATTCCTCTTCCAACCAATAACCTCTCCTCCTCCCTCTCCACTCCTAGCGTCTTCCATACGTGAACAAGTCTTCAATAAAGGAAAAAGTGATATTAAATGTTCATTTATCCATTTCATTGGTCCCTTATATTTATTTCTCACTGTTTTCTGTATGTAAAACTATAGTTATTCTCTATAAAATGTATTTTTTGTTAATACTTTTGGGTGTCTGGAATGGATTAATTGGATTTATATTATTTCTTAAGGGAAATATTGCTTCAGTTTTTGTCGAATTCGGTTTTCGTCAGACTTTCTGGAACGAATTAATGGTGAAAACTTGGGCTCCACTGTATTTTGACTCCTTCTTCACGGCCTGAAACATTAGCCTTAACCTTGAGCTGTGTTTGAGGTGATGGTGGTTGCCTAGCTCCTGGGCCCTTTTAGGGTGTTTAGCCAAATCTCATGAGGCTCTTGATGTTGAACTTATGCTTCTGGATCTCTTAACCCTTTCACTGTTGCAACCTGTGAAGCTAAACCTTTCACTGTTGCGACCCGTGAAGCTAAAAGTATTTTTAATGTCATGATTTAAAAAGAAAAATTTACTAGGAATGAAACCAAGAAAATAAAGATCCCATTAGCACTTAGAGATGTGAAGACAGCTTCTAGGACAAGTGTTGACATTTCTTGAACATCTGTTAATGACCTGTCTCTAAATTCTTTGATTTTTCTGCTTTCATGTGCATAATGATGGCAAAGTTTACCTTGTTAGTTAGATTTATATCTAGTGATTATTGAAACTGCCAGAGGCACCAGTAGCCTAGCCATAGCCTGGCAAGATTGTAGTAACATCCAAGCATCTGCTGATTTTTAAGTTCCATAGTGGCTCCTCTTGCATGACAGAATAGACAGCTAGATTGACTGGTGTGGTGTCAGTCTCACTCTCAGGTTAGTGAAATTCATTTAAAGCACTTTCTATATTATTGTCCTCAGACTACCAGACAGTTCAAAGTTATAATGGAGACTTCCTCTTTGAGAGCATACATCCTTGCCAGCTTGGCTAATGTGCAAGGACATCCACAGCTGGTGAACTCTGATTCTGTTCTTTATAATATCATACTTGCACCTGGTTTTTGATACAAACATATTTCAGCCATACCTCATGGGGCTTACAGCATTTATGGATGCTAGAGATCACTTAAAACATAGTATCAAGTTTAGACATGGGGGCACGTTGAAATGAAAGGGGTATATTGAATACCATATCTTCCTGCATCCTAATTTTGGCAGACATATTTTGGGAAAAGTGTGAAATGCAGTACAGTGGAACCCTGGTTTTTGTCCAGTCCGGTTATCGTAGGATTCAGTTTTCGACCACTTTTTCAGTGAAATTTTCCGTTTTCATACATCTGCTCGGAAATCATCTGTACCAGACCCATCCGCCTACCAGTGAGACACGGCTGCTTATAGTTTGTGACTCAGTCTGCCTTTGTTACTTGTAGAGGGTGGTAGTGGTTGTGATGGTGGTGAAGGGTGGTAGTGATGGTGGTAAAGGGTGGTGGTGGTTGTGATGGTGGTAGAGGGTGGTAGTGATTGTGGTAGAGGGTGGTGGAGGGTAGTAGTGATTGTGGTAGAGGGTAGTAGGGATTGTGGTAGAGGGTGGTAGTGATGGTGGTAGAGATGTGCAAGAAAGGTATACAATACTGACAAGATAAAAGTTAAGACACATGTACAACATCTGGTTATCTTTATTGTAGACATTTCATCATCCAGTGGCTTTATCAGTACAGACTCTAGGACATAATTAGAAGACAGTAGATGAGGTAATCAGTCCCTCAACCTAGGAGTTGGTGTGAAGAGCACCGTGGTTGTGGAGATTCTGGAGCAAAGGCAAGGAGACTGGCGTTTATATAGGCGTCAGTGGATAGGGACGTGTAGCAGACGAGGGCATAGTCACTGATACCTCATCTTTTGCATATAGTTCTACTGTCTTCCAATTATGTCCTAGAATCTGTACTGATAAAGCCACTGGATGGCAAAACATCTACAATAAAGATAACCAGATGTTGAACATGTGTCTTAACTTTTATCTTGTCAGTATTGTATATCTTTCTTGCACAACTTGTCAGACACTGCAACATCATGGAATCTTGATTCAGAAGATATCTACAAGACCTTCTTCACGGCTGCTACAACTAACCCATCCCTTTGGGTAGGACCTACTTCCACTGGGAAATCCTGCCTACCAGTGACTATGCCCTCGTCTGCTACACGTCCCTATCCACTGAAGCCTATATAAATGCCAGTCTCCTTGCCTTTGCTTCAGAATCTCCACAACCACGGTGCTTCCCACACCAACTCCAAGGCTGAGGGACTGATTACCTCAGTTGGACCAAACATCATCATAAGTTTAAGTCTCCCATTTGTGGATTATATGTGTAGAGTACTGGTATGTACATTGTAAGGCAGAATGCTCTGTGAATAAAGACAAAGCTTTGATTATGATCTGATAATGTTTTTTGAGGAAAGATGAGGGATAGTGATTTGCTAAGAGGTAAGTTCCCTGTGGTGCAGGAAAGTGTGCCTGTTGCTTTACCTCATATACACTGTGCATCATTTCATTCAGTGGTCATTCCTTGATTTGGAGGAGTGTTCACCAGTGCTGAGGAAAGTTTAGAGGGCTTCAGTGCAAGGGTTTGAATAGGTTTACCTGAGCATATTAATACCATTGAAGGCATTTCTTTCAGTAAGTCCATCTCTTATTCAAGTTTAGTATTTTGGTGGTACTGTGCATGGATATTATAGGATCCCCATTGATTCTTGAGGCCATTTTTGAATACCACCTGGTGCTTAACACTTACACTCACTCACCCATTTAACCATAAACAGAAATATCAATCTCAATCTCAAAATAATGAATCTTAACTAGTCATAAGTTGGCCTGTGATACTCCAATACTGAAACTATGTATAGTGCCAAAACAAAAGCATTCACATTGCTAAACTACTACTAATAATAAAAAACTACTGTGTAGTTTATTATTATTATTATTATTATTAGTAGTAGTAGTAAGTATTGCAGTATTACACCTACCATCCGACTTCATATTCATATATTTTATTTGAGCATGATACATAGTTGTATAAGGGATTAAAGTAGTTGGGTGAACATGCCAAAAGCCCCTTGTATGCAAAACATTATGGGCAGGCTTAAAATTAACAAGCAATGAAAGGTTCAGTGGTAGAAATTACAGTACTTACAACCAAGCTTGGTTCTGACCAACCGGTCGTAAGTCAAAATGGATGTAAGTCAAACCTTACTACTGAAAATCAACATCACATTTTTGTAATGATTTTTTATTGTTTTATTTTGGTATTTCATTTTTTACTTTATTTTTTATTCTGTTAGTACTGTATTTTATACTGTTAGGTTTAGGATAAACACTGCATACAACACAAATTAGGCATGCAAAACATGGTCGTAAGTCGGATGGTAGGTGTATTTACAAAAAGTACCAAACACTTATGGGCCATTCAACACTGTCACTGTACATCACACATCCATTTTAAGTTTTTTTTTTTCAGTTCAACAATAGAGATGCGTGGAGAAAAACAGAAGGAAATATGCGATGACAACTGCAACATAGAGGAGGTTGAGATGAACCCCTGGGACTCTGATGGGTATTCTCCGCACTGCCTTGTATATGATGATACTCACAGTGATTCATTTAATTTGTCAAGTAAAGGTTCTTCAGATCATTTACAATCACATGCTTCAGACACTCCCACCGTGAAAGCGAGAGTTGTGGACACTGAGAGAAATGGTAGAGAGCCTAATGGTTCAGTCAGCATTCAGAATAACGAAATACATGCTTGGCCCCAGGTAACAGAAGATGCAGGCAATTCACACTTTTCTTCAGTAGCATTTGTCTCTTCATTATCATCTGCATCAGCCGAACTTCATAGCCAGTCCTCGAGTAAATTCAACATTGCTACTTTACCCAAAGTGAATTTATATAAGCATGTGCCAGTAATGCAAGTATCACCATACACTCCCAGAGAGCCAGCTGTTAGGAAATATACTTCAGAATTTAAAATGGGAAATATTAAAGCATCTCCTCCTCTTTCCAAAAGTTTTTCAATGACACAAAAACAATTCGAAGAAACTGTAGAGTTAAGTAGTTTGAGGTTATGGGCAGACTCCACCTTAATTCAGAAGCTTCAGTCACTGCGCTAGAGAGCAGAAACATTGACTAGTAATGTCTCACCACTTGAGACACCAGAAACATCGACTAGTAATGTCTCACTGCACAAGAGACAGAAGCATTGACTAGTGATACAGAAGATGCAGGCAATTCACACTTTTCTTCAGTAGCATTTGTCTCTTCATTATCATCTGCATCAGCCGAACTTCATAGCCAGTCCTCGAGTAAATTCAACATTGCTACTTTACCCAAAGTGAATTTATATAAGCATGTGCCAGTAGTGCAAGTATCATCATACAATCCCAGAGAGCCAGCTGTTAGGAAATATACTTCAGAATTTAAAATGGGAAATATTAAAGCATCTCCTCCTCTTTCCAAAAGTTTTTCAATGACACAAAAAACAACTCAAAGAAACTGGAGAGTTAGGTAGTTTGAGGTTATGGTCAGACTCCACCTTAGTTCAGAAGCTTCAGTCACTGCACGAGAGAGCAGAAACATTGACTAGTAATGTCTCACCACATGAGACACCAGAAATATCGACTAGTAGTGTCTCACTGCACAAGAGACCAGAAGCATTGACTAGTGATACAGAAGATGCAAGCAATTCACACTTTTCTTCAGTAGCATTTGTCTCTTCATTATCATCTGCATCAGCCGAACTTCATAGCCAGTCCTCGAGTAAATTCAACATTGCTACTTTACCCAAAGTGAATTTATCTAAGCATGTGCCAGTAGTGCAAGTATCATCATACAATCCCAGAGAGCCAGCTGTTAGGAAATATACTTCAGAATTTAAAATGGGAAATATTAAAGCATCTCTTCCTCTTTCCAAAAGTTTTTCAATGACACAAAAACAACTCAAAGAAACTGGAGAGTTAGGTAGTTTGAGGTTATGGTCAGACTCCACCTTAGTTCAGAAGGTTCAGTCACTGCACGAGAGAGCAGAAACATTGACTAGTACAAAACAAATTCTGGTCACAAAATAGAGCGAAACACCAACGTCAAAGACCTGGGAGTGATCATGTCGGAGGATCTCACCTTCAAGGACCATAACATTGTATCAATCGCATCTGCTAGAAAAATGACAGGATGGATAATGAGAACCTTCAAAACTAGGGAGGCCAAACCCATGATGACACTCTTCAGGTCACTTGTTCTATCTAGGCTGGAATATTGCTGCACACTAACAGCACCTTTCAAGGCAGGTGAAATTGCCGACCTAGAAAATGTACAGAGAACTTTCACGGCGCGCATAACGGAGATAAAACGCCTCAATACTGGGAGTGCTTGAGGTTCCTAAACCTGTATTCCCTGGAACGCAGGAGGGAGAGATACATGATTATATACACCTGGAAAATCCTAGAGGGACTAGTACCGAACTTGCACACGAAAATCACTCACTACGAAAGCAAAAGACTTGGCAGACGATGCCCATCCCCCCAATGAAAAGCAGGGGTGTCACTAGCAACGTTAAGTGACCATACAATAAATGTCAGGAGCCCGAGACTGTTCAACTGCCTCCCAGCACACATAAGGGGGATTACCAACAGACCCCTGGCAGTCTTCAAGCTGGCACTGGACAAGCACCTGAAGTCAGTTCTTGATCAGCCGGGCTGTGGCTCGTACGTTGGTTTGTGTGCAGCCAGCAGTAACAGCCTGGTTGATCAGGCTCTGATCCACCAGGAGGCCTGGTCACAGACCGGGCCGCGGGGGCGTTGACCCCCGGAACTCTCTCCAGGTAAACTCCAGGTCTCCAGTAATGTCTCACTGCACAAGAGACCAGAAGCATTGACTAGTGATGTCTTACCACATGACAGTCTAGAAATGTTGGCTGCTAATGTCTTGGCAAAAGGATTTGCAAAAGAAAATAAGTGAATTTAAAGTGATACAAAGTTAGCTCAATGTGCATTGGACATTGATAATATTTTGTGTGGTAAAGGAGTGTCTCCCAACTTGTGGACAAGTTTTGTTTTAACTTATAAATTGTTTACATGGAAAATAGTATTAGTGGCTGTAAAAGTTTAATTGATGCCTTATTGATACCCCACCAAATGACTACCTCACTGGCAACTACCCGAACACACTGTTCCTAGCTCCGACTAACCCATACGAAGTCTCCCTTATTATCAACACACTAAAAAACAAGGCAGGAGATTTAAATACCTTACCACCCTTTATATACAAAAAAGTGTCACAAGTGCTATCACCAATCATTGCAACACATTTTAACAAATCCATTGAATCCTCCACCTTCCCTACAGCTCTCAAAATAGCAAGGGTCACCCCGATCCATAAAGGAGGAGACCAAACAGAGTTGAATAACTATAGGCCAATATCCAATTTACACCCTCTCTCAAAAATCTTCGAAAAATTAATTCATAAACGTATCTACTCCTACCTCATCTCCCAAAACATTCTCAGCCCCTGCCAATTTGGATTCAGGCCTAATAAAAATACTAATGATGCTATTATACACATGCTAGAACATATATACACTGCAATAGAGAAAAAGGAAGTCCCACTGGGGATCTTCATTGACTTACGTAAAGCTTTTGATACAGTTGACCATGACTTGCTCCACGTAAAATTGTCACACAATGGTATTAGAGGGCACTCCCTCAACTACCTCAAGTCATACCTCAGCAACAGAAGCCAATATGTGTATGCAAATGGGGCAAGCTCTTCCGCTCAACCAATTACAGTTGGTGTCCCACAGGGAAGTGTCCTTGGCCCTCTTCTCTTTCTCCTATACATAAATGACCTACCAAATGCTTCGCAATTACTCAAACCCACACTTTTTGCAGATGACACTACATACGTCTTCTCTCACCCGAGCCCAGTCACGCTAGCCAATACTGTAAACACCGAATTACAGAAAATATCTACCTGGATGAGGACTAACAAACTTACACTAAACATTGACAAAACCTACTTCATTCAGTTTGGTAACAGCTACAGATGTACCTCTTAACATAACGATAAACAGATCACCTATCACAAAGCTAACAGAGGGAAAATTCTTAGGAATCCACCTTGATTTAGACTCAAATTTCATACACATATACAACAAATTTCTAAGAAAATTTCCAAGACTGTAGGCATACTATCGAAGATACGGTACTATGTTCCACAGTCAGCCCTCCTGGCCCTTTATCACTCTCTTATTTACCCCTATCTCACCTATGGAATTTGTGCATGGGGCTCAACAACAATTAACCATCTCAGACCACTAATTACCCAACAAAAGACTGCAGTTAGAATGATAACAAATTCTCACTACAGGCAGCACACTCCACCAATATTCAATACACTAAACCTACTCACCATACAAAACATCCATACTTATTACTGCACCTATTACATACATAGAACACTTAACTCTGATATTAACCCTCCCCTCAAACATCTCCTTGCCAACCTCAACAGAACACATGACCATAACACAAGGCACAGATCACTCTTTGATGTTCCTTGTGTCCATCTGACGCTATGCAAAAACTCAATGCACATAAAAGGCCCTAAAATCTGGAATTCATTACCTGTAAATATAAAAGAAACACTACCTGTTTATAAATTCAAGTCTCTTCTCAAAGATCACTTACTCAAAACCAAATAAATACTGAATAACTGAACCTTATAAATTGTATATCCTATATGTTACTCACAATTATATCACACAAATGTTAAACCTAGGACCCAATCTAACTTTGTTATTTTTTTAAGTACACTACCTAACAGAATACTCCATTCGACTGAATGTACAGCAATGCATGCAACCATATGACCTGTCTTTGTAATACTCATTTGTGCTTTATAGTTATCTGTTTACAATAATGTTTTATCACTGATTTCATCATTGCTTAATTAATCTTAAGTTAATTTTAAGCCAGCCCATAATGCTATGCATATAAGTGGCTTTGGAATGCTGCTCTTACCTGTATTTTTTGTACCTCTGTATGTATGCTTAAATTACTAAATAAATAAATAAATAAATTTGTAAGTGCTGAAGTGTGTAACTTGTGAAGTGAGAGTGAGTAAGTTAGGGAGGGAAGAGAATGCCTATTGTACTCCTCCAAGACAGACTCATAGTTTATTATGCCGGGGGCCAAAAATTTGTAATGATTACTAGAGTTTGGGGCAAAACATCATTAAATTTGGACTAATTAATGTTTTAATAACATGCTCAAGCTTGGTAATTTATATGTAAGATACATAGGGTTCAGACTTGTGCTTGAACATTGCCTTAAAAGTTGAAGGAAAAAAACAAATAAAAACAAAAAAGACTGTTGTTTACTCCTATGGACAAAGTATTTGCTAAAGTTTTGGGGTTAAGTATGTTTTTTATACTTTGCTAAGTTGTTAAAAATAATATTTTTTAATCATATTCGTAAAAAAAGGATTTCTGTTAAAATTTTTTTATGAGTTATTTAGTATATGGCTTTTTTATGATTTTTGAGAAAAGTTTATTTTGAAAAGGATATTTTCACATTGTGGGGGAATGAGTCCATCATTGTGTTTACAGAATATTTGTAACATTGCACTTATCCAACAGTTTTGCAAATAAGACAATAAAATTTTGTTTGTTTTTCCATCAATCCTATTTATTTTAAACCTTTGCTTGAAAGCAAATTTGGGGAAATCTGGCAATGTGTCAAAACACAGAGATAAAAAAATTTTTGTTTAACCCCCCGTGTTTGTTAGCTGGAGCTCAGCAATGAGAGCGGTACTCTCCCCCGCGGGCACACGACCACTGCACAGATTTAGGAAATCTATGCATTTAACCCTATAAAAAAAAATGTATTCTTTTGATGAAAAAAAAAGTTAAAAAAATTTATGCATAGGGGCCATTATTCGAGGTTGGCGGCTCCTTTGTTCGACTTAAAAAAAAAAAAAAAAAAAAAAAAATGCCCGTATGCAAATGTGTGTTTTATGAATATGTATTTATTATGTGTGTTTCTGTTAATAATTGATATGAAGAGCTGCAAGAGGTTTTACTTTTTCCACAATGTATTAGTGCTAACTAAATCTCTCCTTTCTGTCTGTCTGAACTTGCCTAAACGTGGTTGCAACGTTCGAGTCATATTTCCTGACCACTGTGTGTGTACTCACCTATTTGTACTCACCTATTTGTGGTTGCAGGGGTCGAGTCTTAGCTCCTGGCCCCGCCTCTTCACCGGTTGCTACTGGGCCCTCTCTCTCCCCGCTCCATGAGCTTTATCAAACCTCATCTTAAAACTGTGTATGGTTCCTGCCTCCACTATGCCACTTTCTAGGCTATTACACTGCCTTACAACTCTATGACTGAAGAAATACTTCCTAATATCTCTCTGACTCATTTGTGTCTTCAGCTTCCAATTGTGGCCTCTTGTTTCTGTGTCCCCTCCCTGGAACATCCTGTCTTTGTCCACCTTGTCTATTCCATGCAGTTATGTCGTTATCATGTCTCCCCTGACCCTCCTGTCCTCCAGTGTCGTCAGGCCAATTTCCCTTAATCTTTCTTCATAGGACATTCCCCTTAGCTCTGGAACTAACCTTGTCGCAAACCTTTGTACTTTCTCTAGTTTCTTGATTTGCTTTATCAAGTGCGGGTTCCAAACAGGTGCTGCATACTCCAGTATGGGCCTGACATACATGGTGTACAGTGTCTTGAACGATTCCTTACTAAGGTATCGGAATGCTGTTCTCAGGTTTGCCAGACGCCCATATGCTGCAGCAGTTATCTGATTGATGTGTGCTTCTGGAGACATGCTCGGTGTTATACTCACCCCAAGATCTTTCTCTTTGAGTGAGGTTTGCAGTCTTTGGCCACCTAGCCTATACTCTGTGGTCTTCTGTGCCCTTCCCCTATCTTCATGACTTTGCATTTGGCAGGATTAAATTCTAGAAGCCATTTGCTGGACCAGGTGTCCAGTCTGTCCAGGTCTCTTTGAAGTCCTGCCTGGTCCTCATCAGATTTAATTCTCCTCATTAACTTCACATCATCTGCAAACAGGGACACTTCTGAGTCTAACCCTTCCATCATGTCGTTCACATATACCAAAAATAGCACTGGTCGTAAGAACGACCCCTGTGGGACCCCGCTCATCACAGGTGCCCACTGTGATGCATTACGTACCATGACTCGTTGTTGCCTCCCTGTCAGGTATTCTCTGATCCATATACTGATGGACATGTACATAATATAACAATTGACCTATGAGACTTATTACCAGGGGTAAGGGTAGATGTTATCAGTAACACGGACTAGTACTCACTCTTAATTCACCGACCAGCTGACCCAAGATTCCCAATGCGTGGTCCACTACACATGCGGCTGTCCAGAGCTCTCGCTCCCCGGACCTGCCACCAACAACCTCCTTGCTCAGCTGTTCCCTGGGCTTATATCGTAGTCAAAGTACCCCCTCCCCAATGGGGTATGTACCACGTGTTACGACCTGATACCGAGGTCTGATGCCGTCAAGAACAAAAGACCTCAGACGTGGGCATGACTACCCGACATTTGCTAAGTCAGGTGTGACCATATAATTAGGTCTCCCTAGAGACCTCACAAGCCCATCTGAACTGCATCACAATGGGTTAATCTTGCAAAATTCTACTTGCATTCAATTTACACATACGTTTACTTTCCTTCGTAATAGTTTTTAATCCTGTAATATTTCTTTCAAGCTAGACGCCCTGGTCTGAGACCGGGCTGTATGGAAGATGATCCCTAGAATCACCTAACAGATAAGTCTGCGCCCGACACAAGAACGTAGAATGGCGTTGATGCGAGAAATATCTGAGTTCTGGGTAATGAACAGGAGGATGCTGAGGAGAAGGCTGCTGTTTTGGGCTCGCGGCTATACTAGACTCAGTCTCTCAGTGACTTCATGAGAGACACTGTGTCGGCATGTTCTTGGGAAGATGCAAGTGAGCCCTACACGAGGAGGAAGGGTATACAAGGTCTGTAGGGCATCACCTTCAGATAACTCTGCATAGAGTGAAGATAGGCAATATGTACCTCGTCCCCATCCACCTAGTTGCAGGTGCTCCTGCTCATTTCTTCATCTCTGGGATTATTGCTAACCTTGGAACACATTTTAACAGTTTGCTTACAGCTTTGCCTAAATAGGGATTTTTTTATATATAATTACCGAGATACCTGTAGGAGCCTCGAGGAAAATTTTGAAGCATCTTTTGATAAAATAAAAGTTTAATTGGTAAGGGTTACTTTAACTTGGTGTAATAATACTTGTTATTGTGTGCTTGTTGGCTTGAATGACTTATATATTTTAATATCATAATTTTGGCTTGTGTTAGTGTGTTTGGCTGTATTTATCTGTCTGTCAACGACGCTGACTGACCCCATAGGTCAAAGAGCTGTGTAAATCTTCCCTTCACTCACAACAGCCTGCTTGATCAGGCAAGCACCAGACAAGGCTGGCCCAGAGTCGGGCTTCGGGTACTGGAAACTCTGGAAATCCTTCGAAGGTATATTAGAGGTAAAAGTCAGGAAATAAGTCACAAACTATCGCATTTTGGCTGCCTTTCGGCGAGCCTCAAGTATTGATTCAAATTTCATAGGGGAAAAATTGAGGAGAATTTTATCGTTTGATGTGAAAAAAAAATTTCGCAATATTGTTCACGTTCTTTTTTTAAGTTTTTAATCAGTATCAATTGTCCAATAAAATTAAGATTCTGTTAAAAAAATCAGTAATTTAGAAGAGAAGTGGTCGTTATCACTTGCAGTTGGAGGTTGTGGGTTGGAGGGATATGTGGAGGGGAAAGGTGGAGGGAGAGGGGAAAGGCGGAAGAAGATGGATGGGAGAGTTGGTGTCACAGTCTAATAGACTATATACTGTGATAACTACATTTTATAGGCAGGCTCCCTGGCCAAGCCTTAAGTCACGTGACCTTCGTTTGTACTTCACACATAAGCCGCCTCTCAGAGCTCTCTCCGACTAGATCTATGTTACAGGCAGGCAGACAGGCCAGGCTCCGCCACGTATTTCAGTATATCGCCTACATAACAGTATAACGTATTCCATGCTACCATCACTTCTTACCACCTACCCAACATCGGTTAAAGACACCAGAGGCTGGGACGAGGACTGACTACATTGGTAGTGTTGTTTCTACTTGTCAGCACAGCCTCACAACCAGTCACCAACCATACATCACTGCTCATGCACCTCCCCACTCCACCACAACTACCACCCACAACCACTACTCAGCCATCTCTCCACTGTACCACAATTCCCGTCGCACTCTCCTCCATTTACTCATCATGTGACACCCACCCTCGTGCATTCATCCACTAAGTTAAGTCCGTCATGTATTGTAACACCATCCTCAGCCCCCCTAAGAGCCCCACAATCCCCCTAAGAGCCACACTCTTCCCTTAAGAGCCATGCTATCCTCCCTTAAGAGCCACACTATCCTCCCTTAAGAGCCACGCTATCCTCCCTTAAGAGCCTCACTATCTTCCCCTAAGAGCCACACTATCCTCCCAAGAGCCACAGTATCTCCCATAAGAGCCACACTGTCTACCCTAAGAATCGCACTATCTTCCCTAAGAGTCACGCTATCCCCTCCTCCCTAAGAGCCACACTATCCACGCTAGAAAATCGAAGCCCGGTGGCCTGGTGGCTAAAGCTCCCGCTTCACACACGGAGGGCCCGGGTTCGATTCCCGGCGGGTGGAAACATTTCGACACGTTTCCTTACACCTGTTGTCCTGTTCACCTAGCAGCAAATAGGTACCTGGGTGTTAGTCGACTGGTGTGGGTCGCATCCTGGGGGACAAGATTAAGGACCCCAAAGGAAATAAGTTAGACAGTCCTCGATGACGCACTGACTTTCTTGGGTTATCCTGGGTGGCTAACCCTCCGGGGTTAAAAATCCGAACGAAATCTTATCTTATCTTAAGCCTCATTTCTGGCACTGTGACACTTGCAGGATGGGTGAGGAAGAATGAAGACGCCACACCAGACATCAGTCACGGCGCCAAGGTCAGACTCAAGCCAGACCAAAAGGAAAGGCCTCACTTATTCCATACTTCCAGAATTCACGAAGGCAGGAAAGAAGACGATGTTATCACTGAAATTCACAAGTCTAGGTCGTCAAGCTGAGAAATATATATAATATATATATATATATATATATATATATATATATATATATATATATATATATATATATATATATATATATATATATATATATAATATATATATATATATAATATATATATATATATATATTGTGCCGAATAGGCAGAACTTGCGATCTTGGCTTAAATAGCAACGCTCATCTTGCATATAGGACAAGTGAAAATTTGTGTATGCAATAATTTCGCAAAATCATTGTAAACCTAGCTAAAAAAATATATTTCACTGTGTTTGTTTAGTATTAAATTATCGTAAACAAATCAAAAATATATTTAGTTGGGTTAGGCAAAAATAAATTGTTCTTGTTATAATAAGGTTAGGTAAGTTTTCTAAGTTCCTTTTGGTGCAAAATTATAAATTTTTACATCAGCATTAATGAAAAAAATATATCTTTAAACGTATAAGAGAAAATTTTAGAAAGGACTTAATTTCAAATGAGTTCTTGCTAATTGGCCAGTTTTACATATTCGGCACGACATATATATGTATGTATGTATGTATAATGGGGTCCACCTCTGGTGTAATTGTGGACCCACAGCCTCGGAGAAGTGGATAAAAAGGCTTCAAGGAAGAATATTTGGATTTCTTCCTGAAGCCGTTTGAATATATATAATATATATAATATATATATATATATATATTATATATATATATATATATATATATATAATATATATATATATATATATATTATATATATATGTCGTGCCCGAATAGGTGGAACTTGCTATTTTGACTTAAGCTGAATAAGGCAAGCGAAAATTCGTGTATGCAGTAATTTCGCAAAAAAATCATTCCGAACCTAACGAAAAAAAATATATTTCATTGTGTTTGTTTATTAGTAAATTATTGTAAACTTACCTAAAATATATTTAGTTGGATTAGGCTAAATTAAATTGAGCTTGTTATAATAAGGTTAGGTAAGTTTTCTAAAGTTCTTTTGGTACAAAATCATTAATTTTTACATTAACATAAATGGAAAATATATATCTTTAAACATATAAGAGAAAATTTTAGAAAGGACTTAATTTTAAATGAGTTCTTGCTAATTAAAAGTTTTTACCTATTCGTCACGGCATATATAATTTTTGTTTTTGTTTCCCTCCCTACTCCTGTCATGCGTCTTAAGCTTTTTTCATGACTTAACAAAGAAGGAAAGTGACCCTTAAGAACACTGTATATCAGGCTTCATCTAAAATGAAAGAACCGTTACTGCGTTCCCACTATGTAACTATGATGTAGTCTGGAACAACTGTTGGTGTTCCCACTATGTAACTATGACGTAGTCTGGCAACACTGTTGGTGTTCCCACTATGTAACTATGATGTAGTCTGGCAACACTGTTGGTGTTCCCACTATGTAACTATGATGTAGTCTGGCAACACTGTTGGTGTTCCCACTATGTAACTATGATGTAGTCTGGCAACACTGTTGGTGTTCCCACTATGTAACTATGATGTAGTCTGGCAACACTGTTGGTGTTCCCACTATGTAACTATGATGTAGTCTGGCAACACTGTTGGTGTTCCCACATGTAACTATGATGTAGTCTGGCAACACTGTTGGTGTTCCACACTATGTAACTATGATGTAGTCTGCAACACTGTTGTGTTCCCACTATGTAACTATGATGTAGTCTGGCAACACTGTTGGTGTTCCCACTATGTAACTATGGATGTAGTCTGGCAACACTGTTGGTGTTCCCACTATGTAACTATGATTAGTCTGGCAACATGTTGGTGTTCCCACTATGTAACTATGATGTAGTCTGGCAACACTGTTGGTGTTCCCACTATGTAACTATGATGTAGTCTGGCAACACTGTTGGTGTTCCCACTAATGTAACTATGACGTAGTCTGGCAACACTGTTGGTGTTCCACTATGTAACTATGATGTAGTCTGGCAACACTGTTGGTGTTCCCACTATGTAACTATGATGTAGTCTGGCAACACTGTTGGTGTTCCACACTATGTAACTATGATGTAGTCTGGCAACACTGTTGGTGTTCCCAATATGTAACTATGATTGTAGTCTGGCAACACTGTTGGTGTTCCCACTATGTAACTATGATGTAGTCTGGCAACACTGTTGGTGTTCCCACTATGTAACTATGATGTAGTCTGGCAACACTGTTGGTGTTCCCACTATGTAACTATGACGTAGTCTGGCAACACTGTTGGTGTTCCCACTATGTAACTATGATGTAGTCTGGCAACACTGTTGTGTTCCCACTATGTAACTATGATGTAGTCTGGCAACACTGTTGGTGTTCCACACTATGTAACTATGATGTAGTCTGGCAACACTGTTGGTGTTCCCACTATGTAACTATGATGTAGTCTGGCAACACTGTTGGTGTTCCACACTATGTAACTATGATGTAGTCTGGCAACACTGTTGGTGTTCCCACTATATAACTATGATGTAGTCTGGCAACACTGTTGGTGTTCCCACTATGTAACTATGATGTAGTCTGGCAACACTGTTGGTGTTCCCACTAATGTAACTATGATGTAGTCTGGCAACACTGTTGGTGTTCCCACTATGTAACTATGATGTAGTCTGGCAACACTGTTGGTGTTCCCACTATGTAACTATGATGTAGTCTGGCAACACTGTTGGTGTTCCACACTATGTAACTATGATGTAGTCTGGCAACACTGTTGGTGTTCCCACTATGTAACTATGATGTAGTCTGGCAACACTGTTGGTGTTCCCACTATGTAACTATGATGTAGTCTGGCAACACTGTTGGTGTTCCCACTATGTAACTATGATGTAGTCTGGCAACACTGTTGGTGTTCCCACTATGTAACTATGATGTAGTCTGGCAACACTGTTGGTGTTCCCACTATGTAACTATGATGTAGTCTGGCAACACTGTTGGTGTTCCACTATGTAACTATGATGTAGTCTGGCAACACTGTTGGTGTTCCCACTATGTAACTATGATGTAGTCTGGCAACACTGTTGGTGTTCCCACTATGTAACTATGATGTAGTCTGGCAACACTGTTGGTGTTCCACACTATGTAACTATGATGTAGTCTGGCAACACTGTTGGTGTTCCCACTATGTAACTATGATGTAGTCTGGCAACACTGTTGGTGTTCCCACTATGTAACTATGATGTAGTCTGGCAACACTGTTGGTGTTCCCACTATGTAACTATGATGTAGTCTGGCAACACTGTTGGTGTTCCCACTATGTAACTATGATGTAGTCTGGCAACACTGTTGTGTGTCCCACTATGTAACTATGATGTAGTCTGGCAACACTGTTGTGTTCCACACTATGTAACTATGATGTAGTCTGGCAACACTGTTGGTGTTCCCACTATGTATACTATGATGTAGTCTGGCAACACTGTTGGTGTTCCCACTATGTAACTATGATGTAGTCTGGCAACACTGTTGGTGTTCCCACTATGTAACTATGATGTAGTCTGGCAACACTGTTGGTGTTTTACACTATGTAACTATGATGTAGTCTGGCAACACTGTTGGTGTTCCCAATATGTAACTATGATGTAGTCTGGCAACACTGTTGGTGTTCCCACTATGTAACTATGATGTAGTCTGGCAACACTGTTGGTGTTCCCACTATGTAACTATGACGTAGTCTGGCAACACTGTTGGTGTTCCCACTATGTAACTATGATGTAGTCTGGCAACACTGTTGGTGTTCCCACTATGTAACTATGATGTAGTCTGGCAACACTGTTGGTGTTCCCACTATGTAACTATGATGTAGTCTGGCAACACTGTTGGTGTTCCCACTATGTAACTATGATGTAGTCTGGCAACACTGTTGGTGTTCCCACTATATAACTATGATGTAGTCTGGCAACACTGTTGGTGTTCCCACTATGTAACTATGATGTAGTCTGGCAACACTGTTGGTGTTCCCACTATGTAACTATGATGTAGTCTGGCAACACTGTTGGTGTTCCCACTATGTAACTATGATGTAGTCTGGCAATACTGTTGGTGTTCCACACTATGTAACTATGATGTAGTCTGGCAACACTGTTGGTGTTCCCACTATATAACTATGATGTAGTCTGGCAACACTGTTGGTGTTCCCACTATGTAACTCTCAGTGTAGCAACATGCAGCTGATATCCCCAAATTTAATTGCAATGATATAACTGTTCAAGCCTAGAATTTTATTGATCTCAGCTTAACGAGATAGCTTGATATAATACCTCTGTCGTGTTGACTATTTTGAGTAGCAGGACCTTACCTTATGTTTACCTTGATTTGATTAAGGCGGCCACCGCCCCCGCGACCCGGTCCCAGACCAGGCTTTCCAGTTTACTGTGGTGTTATATGCTAATCTGGAATATGTTGAGACAAATGCATGGCTCGTGTAGTTCCTGATACCAGTGGTAGGTTGTTGTGTGGATGGTGGTGATTGTTGTTGCCTGGGAGCAAGAGTGATGGTGGTGATTGTTGTTGCCTGGGAGCGAGAGTGGTGGTGGTGATTGTTGTTGCCTGGGAGCAAGAGTGGATGGGTGTGATTGTTGTTGCCTGGGAGCGAGAGTGGTGGTGGTGATTGTTGTTGCCTGGGAGCGAGAGTGATGGTGGTGATTGTTGTTGCCTGGGAGCGAGAGTGGTGGTGGTGATTGTTGTTGCCTGGGAGCGAGAGTGATGGTGGTGATTGTTGTTGCCTGGGAGCGAGAGTGGTGGTGGTGATTGTTGTTGCCTGGGAGCGAGAGTGATGGTGGTGATTGTTGTTGCCTGGGAGCGAGAGTGATGGTGGTGATTGTTGTTGCCTGGGAGCGAGAGTGATGGTGGTGATTGTTGTTGCCTGGGAGCGAGAGTGGTGGTGGTGATTGTTGTTGCCTGGGAGCGAGAGTGGTGGTGTGATTGTTATTGCCTGGGAGCGAGAGTGATTGTGGTGATTGTTGTTGCCTGGGAGCGAGAGTGGTGGTGATTGTTGTTGCCTGGGAGCGAGAGTGGTGGTGGTGATTGTTGTTGCCTGGGAGCGAGGTGGTGGTGGTGATTGTTGTTGCCTGGGAGCGAGAGTGATGGTGGTGATTGTTGTTTGCCTGGGAGCGAGAGTGGTGGTGGTGATTGTTGTTGCCTGGGAGCGAGAGAGTGATGGTGGTGATTGTTGTTGCCTGGGAGCGAGAGTGGTGGTGATTGTTGTTGCCTGGGAGCGAGAGTGGTGGTGGTGATTTGTTGTTGCCTGGGAGCGAGAGTGATGGTGGTCATTGTTGTTGCCTGGGAGCGAGAGTGGTGGTGGTGATTGTTGTTGCCTGGGAGCGAGAGTGATGGTGGTGATTGTTGTTGCCTGGGAGCGAGAGTGATGGTGGTGATTGTTGTTGCCTGGGAGCGAGAGTGATGGTGGTGATTGTTGTTGCCTGGGAGCGAGAGTGGTGGTGGTGATGGGTTGGCTGTCGTAGTGGTTAAGGTGGTGGTGAGGGACATTGGTGGTGATCTTGGGGGTGGAGGCGGCTGTGGGGTGTTGGTGGTGATGCTTATTGTTAGCGAGTTGTTTTTATTTTGAGAAAAGGAGTCAGGCAGATCAATACAAGAGACTCGCCTCCAGCACTAGTGTGTTTTCCTTGTTCCCCTCTCCTACACTCTCCTTCCCCTTCCTTCTCTCCTCTTCCCCTCCTGCTTGCTCTCTCTTTTATCCTCCTTTCCCTTCGATTCTGCCTTAGCTCCTATGCCTCCCCTTCCTTTCTCATCCTTGTCTTTCCCTATTCCAGTTGTTCCTTCCTGCTGTTCTGTTCATACCTCTTACAACTGTTTCTCTGTGGTAGAGCGTTCGGCTCACAACTGAGAGGACCGGGTTCAGTTTGTCTTACTTCTGTTATTTTATCATAAAACTCCAGAAGGTTTGTGACACAGGATTTGCCTTCCGTGAATCCGTGCTGGTTGGCATTTATACTCCTGTTCCGTTCCAGGTGCTCCACCACTCTCCTCCTGATAATCTTCTCCATAATTTTGCATACTATACATGTCAATGACACAGGTCTATAGTTTATTGCCTCTTTTCTGTCTCCTCTGTGTGTGTGTGTGTGTGTGTGTGTGTGTGTGTGTGTGTGTGTGTGTGTGCGTGTGTGTATGTGCGCGTGTGTGTGCGTGCGTGTGTGCGTGCGTGTGTGCGTGCGTGTGTGTGTGTTTGTACGTGTGTGCGTGTGTGTGTGCGTGCGTGTGTGTGTGCGCGTGTGTGTTTGTGTGTGTACACCAGGATGGTGGGTAGTGCCACCTGCTGAGCTCATTACATAGTGTTCAGATGGAGCTCAGCTGGTACCATCACCACCACAACCACCACCACCACTATCACCACCAGAACCATCACCACAACCATCACCACCACTGTCATTACCACCACTACCACCACAACCGTCACCACCACTATCATCACCACCACAACCATCACCACTATCATCACCATCACCACCACAACCATCACCACCACAACCAATCACCACCACTATCAACCACCACTATCATCACCACAACCATCACCACAACCATCACCACCACTATCATCACCACTATCACCACCATCACCACCACCACCACCACCACCACCACAATCATCACCATCACCATCACCACAACCATTTACCACCACTATCATCACCACTATCACCACCACCACAACCATCACCACCACTATCATCACTATCACCACCATCATCGCCACACTATCACCACCACTGTCATCACCACCACTATCACCACAACCATCACCACTATCACCCCACCACCATCATCACCACTATCACCACCACCACCATCACCACCACTATCACCACCACCACCATCACCACCACTATCACCACCACTATCACCACCACCATCACCACCACTATCACCACCACCAAAACACCATACACCACCACTATCACCACCACCACCACCACCACTATCACCACCCACCACTATCACCACCACCACCATCACCACCACTATCACCACCACCATCACCACTATCACCACCACCATCACCACCACTATCACCACCACCATCACCACCACTATCACCACCCCTCACCACCACTATCACCACCATCACCACCACTATCACACCACCACCATCACCACCACTATCACCACCACCACCATCACCACCACTATCACCACCACCACCATCACATATCACCACCACCACCATCACTATCACCACCACCACCATCACCACCACTATCACCACCACCACCATCACCACCACTATCACCACCACCACCATCACCACCACTATCACCACCACCACCATCACCACCACTATCACCACCACCACCATCACCACCACTATCACCACCACCACCATCACCACCACTATCACCACCACTATCACCACCACCACCATCACCACTATCACCACCACCACCACCACTATCACCACCACCACCATCACCACCACTATCACCACCACCACCATCACCACCACTATCACCACCACCACATCACCACCACTATCACCACCACCACCATCACCACCACTATCACCACCACCACCATCACCACCACTATCACCACCACCACCATCACCACCACTATCACCACCACCACCACCACCACTATCACCACCATCACCACCACTATCACCACCATCACCACCACTATCACCACCATCACCACCACTATCACCACCACCATCACCACCACTATCACCACCACCATCACCACCACTATCACCACCACCACCATCACCACCACCACCATCACCACCACTATCACCACCACCATCACCACCACTATCACCAGCACCATCACCACCACTATCACCACCACCACCACTTCGTTCCATTATTTCCATCCTTGATTTTTCTCTACTCTAGGAAGAGGAAGACAAGTTGTAGTGGTGGTGATGGTAATAGTTGTAGTGGTTGTTATAGTGGTGGTGATGGTAATAGTTGTAGTGGTTGTTATAGTGGTGGTGATGGTAATAGTTGTAGTGGTTGTTATAGTGGTGGTGATGGTAATAGTTGTAGTGGTTGTTGTAGCGGTTGTTATAGTGGTGTGGTGGTAATAGTTGTAGTGGTTGTTATAGTGGTGGTGATGGTAATAGTTGTAGTGGTTGTTGTAGCGGTTGTTATAGTGGTGGTGGTGGTAATAGTTGTAGTGGTTGTTGTAGCGGTTGTTATAGTGGTGGTGATGGTAATAGTTGTAGTGGTTGTTGTAGCGGTTGTTTATAGTGGTGGTGATGGTAATAGTTGTAGTGGTTGTTGTAGCGGTTATAGTGGTGGTGATGGTAATAGTTGTAGTGGTCGTTGTAGCGGTTGTTATAGTGGTGGTGATGGTAATAGTTGTAGTGGTCGTTGTAGCGGTTGTTATAGTGGTGATGGTAATAGTTGTAGTGGTTGTTGTAGTGGTTGTAGCGGTTGTTATAGTGATGGTAATAGTTGTAGTGGTTGTTGTAGTGGTGTTAATAGTGGTGTGATGGTAATAGTTGTAGTGGTCGTTGTAGCGGTTGTTATAGTGGTGATGAATAGTTGTAGTGGTTTGTTATAGTGGGGTGATGGTAATAGTTGTAGTGGTTGTTATGGTGGTGGTGATGGTAATAGTTGTAGTGATAAGATAAGATAAGAGATAAGATAAGATTTCGTTCGGATTTTTAACCCCGGAGGGTTAGCCACCCAGGATAACCCAAGAAAGTCAGTGCGTCATCGAGGACTGTCTAACTTATTTCCATTGGGGTCCTTAATCTTGTCCCCTAGGATGCGACCCACACCAGCCGACTAACACCCAGGTACCTATTTGCTGCTAGGTGAACAGGACAACAGGTGTAGGAAACGTGTCGAAATGTTTCCACCCGCCGGGAATCGAACCCGGGCCCTCCGTGTGTGAAGCGGGAGCTTTAGCCACCAGGCCACCGGTTGTTGTAGCAGTTGTTATAGTGGTGATGGTAATAGTTGTAGTGGTTGTTGTAGCGGTTGTTATAGTGGTGATGGTAATAGTTGTAGTGGTTGTTGTAGTGGTTGTTATAGTGGTGATGGTAATAATAGTTGTTGTAGGGGTAATAAGGGGTAATAGTGACTAGTAGTAATAGTAGTAGTAGTAATGAAAGAGAAGGGAGAACTTGAGGCCATGAGCCAGCATGGCTTTTGCATGCTTGCTTTTACCAGGTTGTTGCTGCTGGCAGCTGTGAGCTTACCACAAGTTGTTAAGGATTTAGTTACTCAATCCACACCCCTCCCACACACCACACCCCTCCCACACACCACACCCCTCCCACTGGTACCAACGCTAACATTTATACAGACTGGAGGAAGGAGGGAAGATAAAGGGTAGAGAGGGAAACAAGAGGAGGGAGGAAAGGAGTGAGGAAGATAGCCAGAGCTGCCAACTTCATATATAACACTAGACTCGCAGTGGTTCCCAAACTGGGGGTAAATTACCCCCTGGGGGTAATTTAACCATTTTTGGGGGGTAATGGAGGGGTGACAGAAAAAAAGTTATGAATTCTGAAAATCAAGAAAACAATGCGGTACCCGGTAAGAGGATTATTGTTAACTTTGTCTTAGTATATAAAGTTGTAAAGTAAACCTATTATAAGTTTACCTGGAGTTTACCTGGAGAGAGTTTCGGGGGTCAACGCCCCCGCGGCCCGGTCTGTGACCAGGCCTCCTGGTGGATCAGCGCCTGATCAACCAGGCTGTTGCTGCTGGCTGCACGCAAACCAACGTACGAGCCACAGCCCGGCTGATCAGGAACTGACTTTAGTTGCTTGTCCAGTGCCAGCTTGAAGACTGCCAGGGGTTTCTGTTGGTAATCCCCCTTATGTGTGCTGGAGGCAGTTGACAGTCTCGGGCCCCTGACACTTATTGTATGGTCTCTTAACGTGCTAGTGCCCACCCCTGCTTTTCATTGGGGGAGGGTTTGCATCGTCTGCCAAGTCTTTTGTTTTTCGTAGTGAGTGATTTTCGTGTGCAAGTTTGGTACTAGTCCCTCTAGGATTTTCCAGGTGTATATAATCATGTATTCTCCCTCCTGCGTTCCAGGGGAATACAGGTTTAGAAACCTCAAGCGCTCCCAGTAATTGAGGTGTTTTATCTCCGTTATGCGCGCCGTGAAAGTTCTCTGTACATTTTCTAGGTCGGCAATTTCACCTGCCTTGAAAGGGCTTTTTAGAGTGCAGCAATATTCCAGCCTAGATAGAACAAGTGACCTGAAGAGTGTCATCATGGGCTTGGCCTCCCTAGTTTTGAAGGTTCTCATTATCCATCCTGTCATTTTTCTAGCAGATGCGATTGAACAATGTTATGGTCCTTAAAGGTGAGATCCTCCGACATAATCACTCCTAGGTCTTTGACGTTGGTGTTTCGCTCTATTTTGTGGCCAGAATTTGTTTTGTACTCTGATGAAGATTTAATTCCTCATGTTTACCATATCTGAGTAATTGAAATTTCTCATCGTTGAACTTCATATTGTTTTCTGCAGCCCACTGAAAGATTTGGTTGATGTCCGCCTGGAGCCTTTCAGTGTCTGCAATGGAAGACACTGTCATGCAGATTCGGGTGTCATCTGCAAAGGAAGACACGGTGCTGTGGCTGACATCCTGTGTCTATGTCGGATATGAGGATGAGGAACAGATGGGAGCTAGTACTGTGCCTTGTGGGACAGAGCTTTCACCGTAGCTGCCTCGGACTTTACTCTGTTGACGACTACTCTCTGTGTTCTGTTAGTGAGGAAATTATAGATCCATCGACCGACTTTTCCTGTTATTCCTTTAGCGCGCATTTTGTGCCGGCTATTACGCCATGGTCACACTTGTCGAAGGCTTTTGCAAAGTCTGTATATATTACATCTGCATTCTTTTTGTCTTCTAGTGCATTTAGGACCTTGTCGTAGTGATCCAGTAGTTGAGACAGACAGGAGCGACCTGTTCTAAACCCATGTTGCCTGGGTTGTGTAACTGATGGGTTTTCTAGATGGGTGGTGATCTTGCTTCTTAGGACCCTTTCAAAGATTTTTATGATATGGGATGTTAGTGCTATTGGTCTGTAGTTCTTTGCTGTTGCTTTACTGCCCCCTTTGTGGAGTGGGGCTATGTCTGTTGTTTTTAGTAACTGAGGGACGACCCCGTGTCCATGCTCCCTCTCCATAGGATGGAAAAGGCTCGTGATAGGGCTTCTTGCAGTTCTTGATGAACACAGAGTTCCATGAGTCTGGCCCTGGGGCAGAGTGCATGGGCATGTCATTTATCGCCTGTTCGAAGTCATTTGGCGTACAGGATAACATCGGATAGGCTGTGTTAGTCAAATTTTGTGGCTCTCTCATAAAAAATTCATTTTGGTCTTCGACTCTCAGTCTGGTTAGCGGCTTGCTAAAAACTGAGTCATATTGGGACTTGAGTAGCTCACTCATTTCCTTGCTGTCATCTGTGTAGGACCCATCTTGTTTAAGTAGGGGCCCAATACTGGACGTTGTTTCGATTTTGATTTGGCATAGGAGAAGAAATACTTGGGTTTCTTTCGATTTCATTTATGGCTTTTAGTTCTTCCCGCGATTCTGAATCCTAAAGGATTCTTTAGCTTAAGTTCGATGCTTGCTATTTCTCTGACCAGTGTCTCCCTGCGCATTTCAGATATACTGACCTCTTTTTAGCCGCTCTGTTATTCTTTTCCGTCGCCTGTAAAGGGAGCGCCTGTCTCTTTCTATTTTACATTCTACTCCTCCTTTTTCTTAGAGGAATAAGCCTTGTGCATACATCGAGTGCCACCGAGTTAATCTGTTCTAGGCATAAGTTTGGGTCTGTGTTGCTTAGTATATCTTCCCAGCTTATATCGGTTAGGACTTGGTTTACTTGGTCCCACTTTATGTTTTTGTTATTGAAGTTGAATTTGGTGAATGCTCCCTCGTGACTAGTCTCATTTTGTCGGTCTGGGGCTCATGCAACATGTCTGAACCTCAATTATGTTTTGATTGAGTATAAAGTTAAACCAAATAACAATAACATCAAAAAACTAATATACAGTATTGAAAAGAAGAAATTTTATAGCTAAGTGTGTGGAAACCCAAAAGTATTTTGACAAGTATGCTTCAGGACAAAAGCCCACTCAGTAGCCCGGGATCGACCCCCCCGAAAGCGTCACCACTTTCCTGGGGCTGCCTCAAATTTCACACTGTCATTTTTATCTGGAGCATCAGCCCGAGGTAAACAAAGCTGGTATTATGTGTACTGCCCTGGGGCATAAAAGTTAGTATTAAACCCCACTGTTAACTGTAATTTTGGACCATTTTTAAATTTTTATATATAATGTTTTGTGGTTCTTACGTTTTCAAGGGGTTTTGCTAGGATTAGAAAGAGTAGCGGGGGCTGTATACATTAAATTTTTAGCCTTATATATCAAAATAACAAAAATTTTGTAAAAGGGGGTAATATGTTTTATGTGCCATTTTTAAATTGGTAACAAGCCGAAAAATTTTGGGAACCACTGCTAATTTTTTGGGTGTTAAATAATGTTGACTGGGGAAAATTAAGGAAAGGGGTATAAAGAAAGGGGTGTTTTGGGGTGGGTGGGGGGTTTTTTTTCCCTGGGGGGTTTTGAAGCCGATGGGGGAGGTTCCGCCACTTTAAAAAAAGCATGGGGGCCCTCGCTTTCTTTTTCCCCCTCTTTCTCTTCTCTCTCTCTCCCTTTTCCTCCTCTCTTTTCTCTCTCTCTCTCTCCCCTCTCCCCTGTTTTCTCCAGCTTCCTATCCCCTCTTCCCTTCCTCCTTCTTTTTCCCCCCTCCCACCCCTCCTTGGGTACACTACCAGCCGTACCCTTTCTTGACCTAGTTCCAGGGGCGTCCCCCCAAAAGCATGTTTCCACCCATGATTCCCTAGGGCCCAGGGCCACCCTGCCAATCGGGCTCCCCTAGCGGGTTTCCTTCAACCCGGGGGCAGACACCTTGTTTTCCCTCAAGCCCCCAAACAATTTACAGAAACCTTAATAGGGCTAAACGACAGGTAAAGCAGCAAAAGACCGGGTTTTAAGGTCATTTACCTCTGGGGGGTTTACCCAGGAATTTCATGAAGAACCAGGCTGTTAAAAAAAAAGCGTTTCAAAAAAGCTTAGAGATCCCCCATGAATACTAGAAAGGACTCCCCTTTCCCTACACCCAGCCTTTTACTGGGTTTTCGTAACAAGTATTTCCAATATCCTTACCCAAAATTTTTCCATTAAATTCAGTTATTAAATAGTGTTTTTAAAGGTTACACCCGGGGGCTAACAAAAGAAATTAAAATTTAAAAAATTTATTAAGCCCTGAGGTAATTATAAAATTAAAAAAAAATTAAATTAATCACATTTTACAAAATATAAATCTCTCTCTTTTCAATTTATTGTGCTAAAAGCACATATCACTTTTTAAAATTCTTAATACCATCTGGTACTTAACATTTAGTAAGATATTACAAATTTTAAACCATTAAGTTTGTGTGAGTGTGTAAGTGCCTAAGAAAATTTTGCTATGCTCACGACTCGACTAGCCCTTAAAAAAGTACTGAAAAAGGGCCTCACATAAACAAAATTTCTTAAAACCAAACCTGGAAATCAGAACAGTCGGCTTGAAAAACAAAAAAAAATGCTAACCCAATAGCAATATAACAACGACTGTGACACAGAATCGGGAAAAAAGGGAGATAATATAAGACACAAAGGTGGGGACCATCTGCAGACCCCACAAAAGTTAAAAAACTCCCAACTCCCTGAATCTAATTTTCAGCATAAGAAAAAAACCCGACTGGATAATACACAGAAACCAGTAAAAATTTATGTCGGACCTGAGATTTTCGAGTGCCCTATGAACACAAAACTCAGTACAACGTCGAAAATCACAAAAGTCTATACAATTTTTCTGTGAACAGAGTTCTACAGAACTAACAAAAATTGGGAGACAAAACAATCTGCCCAAACCACCAAGAAAAGTCTAAGCAGACTGAATACTTTAGGCGATGAGGACCCCCCCCCCCCTCGATAAACGTGATAGCTACGGGGACAGCACTGCTCAGTAACAACAAAAGGGCCGGGCAGTCTAACGAGCCACAAGCTTTAATTACAGTATTAGAAAACCCAAGATTTTGAACTGGGCCCCAAAATTATGTAACACCCCCTACCAAAAAACATAACTACTCAAAAAACCAATATAAAGCAATACATTTACTTTAGCTATTACCCGCAAATAAAAGGTTTTTAAAAAATTTATTTTAAAAAGGTAATATACATTAATTAAATACATAAAATCATTGCAACCCATTCAGGGGGTTTCAAAAACAGGCAGGGTTTTCCCAAAACCCCCGCTTGGGGGAAACCCAAAAGTTATCATGAACAAGACCCCTTTGGGGTACCCAAGAAACCCGGCAGTTTTCCCAAAACCCAATTTTGGAAATACTCAAAACCCAGGCCCGTTTTCAAGACCCCAGTCCTGGGTACCCAAGAAACCCCTCTTGTGTACCCAAAAACCCGGGAGTTTTCAAGACCCAGTCCCCTTTGGGTACCCAAGACCCAGGCAGCTTACAAGGCCAATCTTGGGGTACCCAAGACCCAGGCGTTTTCAAACCCAGTCTTGGTGGGACCCAAGAAACCCCGGCATTTTTTCAAGAGCCAAACTTGGGGGTACCCAAGAAACCCCGGCAGTTTTCAAGGAAACCCCGTCTTGATGTACCCAAGACCCAGGCAGTTTACAAAACCCAGTTTTTGGTGTACCCAAGACCCAGGCAGTTTACCAAAAACCCAGTCCCTTTGGGGTACCCAAGACCCCAGGGAGTTTACAAAACCCGTCTTGGTGTAAACCCAAAACCCCCTGCAGTTTTTCAAAAACCCCGCCCTTGGGGTACCCAAGACCCAGGCAGTTTACAAGACCCAGTCCTAGTGTAAACCCCGACCCAGGAGTTTACAAGAGCCAATCTTGGTGTACCCCAAGACCCCGTCAGGTTTTCAAGACCCAGTCTTGGTATACCCAAGACCCAAAGGGAGTTTAAAAAGAGGCCCCCCCAAACTTTGGGGTACCCCCAAAACCCAAGGGAGTTTACAAGACCCAGTCTTTATGTACCCAAGACCCAGGCGTTTTTCCCAAAAACCCGTGTTTGGGGGTACCCAAGACCCCCGGAGTTTAAAAAGACCCAGTCTTTTGGGGTTTCCCCAAAACCCAGGCAGTTTTTCAAGACCCCCGTCTTGGTGTACCCAAGACCCAGCTTGGGCCCCCCAAGACCCCGGCAGTTTTTCAAAAACACAGGGCCCCGGGTACCCCCGCCCGCAATTTTTCAAAGCCCCAAACTTTGGGGGACCCCAAAACCCCGGCAGTTTCAAAACCCAGTCTTGGGGGACCCAAACCCCCATTTTAAAAAAGAGCCAATCTTTGGGGTACCCAAGAAACCCCGGCAGTTTACAAGACCCCAGTCCCATTTACCCAAGCCCAGGCAGTTTTCAAAACCCAGTCTTGGTGTAACCCCCCAAAACCCGGGAGTTTACAAGAGTCAATCTTGGGGTTTTCCCCCGGCCCGTTTTTTCAAACCCAGTCTTGATGTACCCCCAAAACCCAGGGAAATTTACAAAACCCAGTCTTGGTTACCCAAAACCCATCAGTTTACCAAAAAAAAGTCCCTTTTGGGAAACCCCAAAAACCCAGGCAGTTTTTCAAAAACCCCTCTTGGTGTAAACCCCCAAACCCCGGCATTTTTCAAAACCCAGTCTTGGTGGAACCAAGACCCCGGGAGTTTACCCAAAAACCCCGTCTTGGTGTCCCCCAAAACCCAGGCAGTTTTTCAAAACCCAGCTTGGTGTACCCAAGACCCGGCAGTTTTTCAAGACCCAGTTTTTGGGGGTACCCAAGACCCAGGGAGTTTACAAGACCCAGTCTTGGTGTACCCAAGACCCAGGGATTTTCAAAACCCAGTCTTGGGGTACCCAAGACCCCCGGCACTTTACAAAACCCAGTCTTGGTGGGACCCCCCAAAACCCGGGGAGGATTTTCAAGACCCCCGTCTTGGTGTACCCAAGACCCAGTCAGTTTACAAAAAAAAAACCCAGTCTTGGTGTACCCCAAAACCCAAAGGGAGTTTCAAAACCCAGTCCCTTTGGGGTAAACCCCAAACCCAGGCACTTTTCAAAACCCAGTCTTTGGGGTACCCCAAAACCCCCGGCAGTTTGCAAGAAAACCCCGGCTTTGGGGTTTCCCAAGAAACCCCGGCAGTTTACAAGACCCCAAAAATTGGTGTACCCCAAAACCCCGGGGAGTTTTTCAAAAACCCCGTCTTGGGGTACCCAAAACCCAGGCAGTTTACAAGAGCCAATCTTGTTGGGACCCAAGACCCAGGCAGTTTAAAGAAAAAAAGTCCCTTTAGTAAACCCCAAAAACCCAGGCATTTCAAAAAACCCCGTCTTTGGGGTAAACCCCAAAACCCAGACAGTTTTCAAAACCCAGTCTTTTGGGGAAAACCCCAAAAACCCAACAGTTTTTCAAAACCCAGTTCCCCTTTGGGTAACCCCAAAACCCCGGGAGTTTTTCAAAACCCAGTCTTGGTGTAAAACCCCAAAACCCCAGGCCCCTTTACAAAAAACCCATCTTTTTGGGGTAACCCAAGACCCAGGCAGTTTTTCAAAACCCAGTCTTGGTGTAACCCAAGCCCAGGCAGTTTTCAAACCCAGTCCTTTGGGGTAAAACCCCCCGACCCAGGGCCAAATTACAAGACCCAGTCTTGATTTTAAAAAACCCAAAACCCAGGGGAGTTTACAAAACCCCAATCTTGGTGTACCCAAGACCCGGGGGAGTTTACAAGGGGTCAATCTTGGTGTAACCCCCGGCAGTTTACAAAAAACCCCCCCCCTTGATGTACCCAAGACCAGGCAGTTTACAAAAAAAAAAAAACAAAAAACCCAGTTTTGGTGTACCCCAAAACCCAGGCAGTTTACAAAACCCCAGTTTGGTGTACCCAAGACCCGGGAGTTTTAAAAAAAAACCCCCTTTTTTGGTGTACCCAAAAAACCAGGAGGTTTACAAAAAAACCCCGTCTTGGTGTAAAAACCCCAAAAACCCAGGCAGTTTACAAACCCCAAAACCCCCAAAACCCCAAATCTTGGTGTAAACCCCAAAACCCAGGCTTTTTTCACCCCAAACAAAACAAACCCCCCAAAAAAAAAAACCCCCAGTTTTTAAAAAAAAACCCCAAAAAAGACCCAGGCAGTTTTTCAAAACCCGTCCCTTTGGGGTTCCCAAGAACCCCCCCCCCCAAAAAAGACCCCCCCAATTTTTGGGACCCAAGAACCCGGGAGTTTTTAAAGAAACCCCGTCCCGGTGTTTAAAACCCCAAAACCCAGGGATTTACAAAAGCCAATTTTTGGTGTAAACCCAAGAAACCCCGGCAGTTTAAAAAGACCCAGTCTTTTTGTACCCCCAAGGAACCCCCGGCAGTTTACAAAACCAATCCCTTGGTGGAAACCCCAAAACCCCCGCAGTTTACAAAACCCCGTCTTGGGTACCCAAGACCCCCAACAGTTTACAAAACCCCTCTTTGGTTTTACCCAAGACCCAGGGATTTACAAAACCCCCGTCCTTTTTGTAAAACCCCAAAACCCAGCAGTTTTAAAAAAAACCCCATCTTGGTGGGACCCAAGACCCAGGCAGTTTACAAAACCCCCTTTTTGGTGTAACCCCCAAGACCCAAAACTTTCAAAACCCCCGTCTTGGGTACCCAAACCCCCGGGGTTTTCCAAAAACCCCCGTCTTGGTGTACCCAAACCCAAAGGGGAGTTTTACAAAAACCCCCCCCTTTTGGGGTACCCAAGACCCGGGGTTTCAAAACCCCGCCCTTGGGAACCCCAAACCCCAGAACCCCCCCACCCAAACCCAAAAAACCCCCGGGACCCAAAACCCAAAACAGTTTACAAAAAACCCCGTCTTGGGGGTAAACCCCAAAACCCAGGCATTTTTTCAAAACCCCGTCTTTTTGGGTACCCAAAAAAACCCAGGGAGTTTTCAAAACCCAGTCTTTGGGGACCCAAACCCAGGGGGCCCTTTTCAAAAACCCCGTCTTGGGGTACCCAAGACCCAAAAGGGAGTTTTTCAAAAAACCCCGGGCTTTGGGGACCCAAGACCCAGGGAGTTTACAAAACCCCCGTCTTGTGTAAAAACCCCAAAACCCAGGCATTTACAAAAAACCCGTTCTTTTGGGGTCCCAAGACCCGGGCCCGGGGGGTTTAAAAAAACCCAGCTTGGGTACCCAAAACCCAGGGAGTTTACAAAAAACCCCGTCCCTTTGGGGTACCCAAGACCCAGGCAGTTTTTCAAAACCCCCCGTCTTGGTGACCCAAGACCCGGCAGTTTACAAAAAAACCCCCCTCTTGGGTACCCCAAAAACCCAGGGGATTTTTCAAAACCCAAATCCCGGTGACCCAAAAAATTGGGGGTTACAAAAAAGCCCCCGGTTTCCCAAGAAGGCCCCTTTTTAAATAAAAGGGGTTTTGGGGGTAACCCCAAAACCCCAAAAGGGGCCACCCCGGGGTTTAACACCAAAAACCTTTTTGGTGTCCCGCCCCCACCAGGGTTTCCCCCAAAAAGTTTGGTGAACCCGGTTTTACCCCATTTCCCCATCTTTTTTTTTTTTTTTGGTTTTCCCAAAAAACCCCCGGGGTTTTTCAAAACCCAGCTTGGGTTAAAATAAAATTTTTATTGGTTTTTAAAATCCCCAAGGGGGGGCAGGTTTTTAAAAAACCCCCCTTTGGGGAGCCCAAGATTGGGTTTTTCGGGGAAAAAGCTTTTAGAAAATTTTTTAAGGGGGGCACCGGGATAATAATTAGTTGGGGGTGGGAATTCTGAGGGGTACGCCAAAAGGGCTCTTTCCCCGGTGTTTAAAAACTTTTTCCTTTCCCCTCCGGTGATCCTTGGACTTTTCTTTCCCTTTTCAAAAATGTTTTCCCCCCCCCCCCAAAATTAATTTAAGGGTCCCCTGGTTTTGATTTCCCCGGGGTTTTCCCCAAAAAGGCTTTTTTTTTTTTTTTTTTTACCGGGGTTTGACAAGGTTAAGGATCCCTAGCTTTATTGACAAGCTATTTCCCAGGAAAGCTAAGAGCGTAACCTACATCAGCTCATTTGAAAGCATTTTTATTGTTATGAGACATACAAGTAGGGAACAGGATGAAGTTGAAGCCACCTGTGGGCCAGCATTTTCATTTGATCAACTGACTTATCTCGTTGACATCATTATGCTGTACGAATGTTTTTCCATACCCGAGTCATCCGGGGTATATAGGATCTCAGATGGAGTGAAGTTCTGAGAAGGGTACAGCCAGAGTGAAGTTGGCTGCTTTCTGCCCGTCTTGGGGCATAAAAGCTTGTTTCAACGCTTTTCCTCGAAGTGGATCCAAGTGTGGTACTTTGACAATTTTGGGCCCCTTGTACATAACAGTAAGGCCACCCACATCCCTCCTATGTTGAAGGGGCTCTGCTAAAATTTACAGATCTATCCAGGATGGGTCCAGGCGAGAGATGAACGTCCTTGCTCTGTTCTCTACTCTGTCAAGCAGTCGCAGATGAGAGGGGGGGCAGGCAAACCAAAAAAGTGAGCATACTCAAGGTGTGAGCGTACTTGTGCCTCGTACAGAATCTGCAACCCCCTACGTCAAGTAGATGCGAGATACGAGAAGTGCTGTAAGCTTCCTGGCTGCCTTGTTGCAAGATTTACAACATGGTTCTTCATGGTTAGTTTGGAGTCAAATTTCCCCCCAAAGGGAAATATAAAATTTCTTCTCCAGGTGCCAACACTCTCCCATTCATCCTTACTACTGCACCAGCATTACCATCATGGTGCCTAGAAAACGATCATCTTTTGCGTTTTCTCAGGTGCAAATGTTACTTCCTCTTTTTCCCCCAAGCTGTTATAGCTCTCAGCTGGTGATCGATGTAGCTTAGAGCAGCTGGCATTTCTTCTCTAGGATAAGTGAATGTCAGTGTGCAGTCGTCTGCATATGCATGTGATTCTGGGATGAGATGAAGAAGGTCGTTGAAGTAGACATTCCATAACAATGGCCCCCAGCACGCTTCCTTGTGGAACACTTGCCCCAATAGGATGTCTTGCTGATTCCGTTCCATTGAGAACTACACTTAGAGATCTACCATGAAGGCGTAGAGCCTGCAATTCCCAGTGCTTGAAGTTTTGCTAAGAGGCCCTGGTGCCACACCCGGTCAAAAGCGCCAGCAATGTCCAATGCTACCACACAGCTGACTTTGGATTCATCCAGTGACTGGTGCCCACTAGTGGAGAGGTTTAACAACAGATCAGCAGCAGAGTAACCTTTCCTGAAGCCATATTGACGATCACAAAGTAGTGAGTGATAGTCAAAAAACTCTGTCATTTGTCTTGAGATTATTGTCTCAAGGATCTTACCAGTGATTGACAGGAGTGACACTGGTCTGTAGTTGCTGATTTCTGCTTTTGCCCTTCTTTTTTGTGAACAGGGGCTACATTTGCCTCTTTCCATAGAGAGGGCCATTTACACGTACTAGGCAGTGCGAAAGATCGGTTAGAGTGCTGCTAGCTGGTCTGCACATCTTTTCAGCAATCTTTGGGGTCAACTTGTCTGGGCCCACAGCCTTTTCTTGGTCAAGCGACTTAAAAGGAAATGCACCTCCTCCTGCCTTATGTTCACCAACCCGGGGTTTTGGAAAGTTTTGCAAGCCCCCGGGGCCGGGGGGGGCCCTGGTGGATCAAGGAAAAATTTCTTTTGGTAGCAAATAAGTTCAGCCAAGGCCCGCCCTTTCCCCTTACTTTCCTCCCTTAGCTCCTCTTTTCCCCCTTTTTTCTCGTTTCATCTCGGGCCCTCTCACCTTGTCTCTTCTCTCTCTCTTTCCTTATTTCCTCTCCATCTTTCTTTCTTTTTCCCCCATTCGGTTGTCCCCCTAATTTCCCTTAAAAATCCCCCTTCCTTCCCTCTCCAGGTAAGGAAACCCATTTGACCAGCTTGAATTGCCGATCCCTTCTTAGGAATCTTTTTACCCGGGGCCCCTTTTCGCCTTCTTTTTCCTCCCGCCCCCTCCCTCATTCTCCCCCTCATATCCCGTTCCTCTCCCTCATACTCCCCTCCTTTCCCCCCCAAAACCCCCCGGGTGGAATGCCTACCCACCAGCCCCTTTTTAAACCCTCCCCTTATATAACCTCTTCCCCCACTCCCCATTCCCCTTCCCTATTCACCCCACTCCTTTTCACCCGATTTTTAAAAATCCAAAAAACCCAAACCACACTACACCACACCCCAGCCTTGTATGTATTTCACAACGCCACCCGAGAACTTTGTGATTTAAAAGGGCCCGGTGGTTTTAGGCGTTAAGCAACACCAGTGTTATGAGAACGTCAGTGAACAACCCTACAAGTGTAACCAAGTATTAGCAAAAATAAATAAATTTAAAGGCGAGAGAAAGCCTAAAATTTTTAATACAAAAAATTTTCCCAAAAGTGCCAGTTCTTGGGGCCTAGTTGGCCCCCTGTTGCCAAATTTTTTACACATATAAAAAGTAAAAAAGCGATTGATTTAAAGGGGAAAAGACCAAATAGAATTAAAGGGGTGGCTAATGACAAACGTGAGTAGCACCCCAGGGGTGAACAAGCTAGCCAGAAAGGGGATATATATATTTATTAAAATAATATAATAAATATAAAATTACAAAATATATCCCATACTACATAAACTTTAAATAAAAAATAAAAGCAGGGGTGGGGGCGCATTTGGGCCGGGGGGAATAGCCCCGCCAAACGGGCTGGGTGTCATCACAAAAAAGAAGTACTTCCCCAAAAGTGAAGTTTAAATTTAAAATAGCAATATAAAGTGAAAAGGTGGTAAAGGGAGGACTAAAAAAGGGCAACGGGGAAAAAGAATAGCTGAAAAGTCAGCGGGGAAGGGCGAGGGGGCACGAGTCACCCTCATGAGGCTTTCTTTACGGGCGAGCATCTTTAAAATAAAGGCACCCCTCTGAGGAGAAACGTACAAAGTCAAATCACCGTTTTTTTTGGTGGGGGGGAGGTTTTTGGGGGGAAAGGGCCGGGCCCCAACGGTCACGGGTAGCTCGCTTCAAAACCCTGCTCCAGAGCGTTATAAATACACAAAAACACCTGGCAGAAGTGGGAAAGAAAAAACCTTTGTAGGAGAAAGGAAATGGGAAAAGGAGGATTAAGTCGTGGCAAAATGGGACTACACCTGAAAAACATTTTCGAAGAAAATGTTTTAGGACCCCAAAGCGGGACATCTAGAAGCATAAGTTTTGGGTTTAAAAATGTAGTAAAGGTAGAACCAAATTTGGTGTGAAAAAATGACTTGTTAAAAACAAAGTTTTAAAAATTTATTAAAAATTACTTTTGGGTTTTTGGTTTCCTTTTTTTTTAAGGGATACCCGAAGGGGAATTGTTTTTTGGGGGGGAAATTTAAACCCCTAAAGTGCACAAAAACCAACCACACCGCGCGCCCCACACACTTACACACTCGGGGCCGGGTGGGGTCTGCCCCTAAAAACCCAACAACGGGGGATTTCACACGCTGCCCGGGGTTTTGGGACCGCCCCCCCGCCTTCACTCCCCTCCTATCTTTTTCCTTCCCCTGGGGGGCCCTTCAAAGCCCCCCCCGGGCCCCACCCCTTTTTCCCCCCCCCCCTTTTTCCCTCCCCCCCTCCCCCCTACCCCCGGTCCCCGGCCCCCTCCCCCCCCCCCCCCCCCTTTCGCCCCTTCCCTCTCTCCCCTCTCTCTCCCCTTTTTCCCTCTCCTTCTCTTTTCTCCCTCTTCTCCCCTCTCTCCCCCCTTCCCCCCTCTCTTCCCTCTCTCTTTTCCCCACTCTCTTTTCCTCCCCTCTCTCTCCCTCTCCCCTCTCTCTCCCTCTCTCCCTCTCTCTCCCCTCTCTCCCCTCCCCCCCTCCCCCCTCTCTCTCTCCCTCTCTTTCCCTCTCTCTCTCCCTTCTCCCCTTCCTTCCCTTCTTCTCCCTTTCCCCCCTTATCTCTCTCCCCTTCTCTCCCTCTTCCCCCCCTCTCTTCTCCCCCCCTCTCCCCTTCTCCCTCTCCCCCCCTTCTCTCTCCCCCCTTCCCCCTCTCCCCCCTTCCCCCTTTTCTCTCTCCCTTTTTCCTCTCCCTCCCCCTCTTCCTCTCCCCTCTCTTCTCCCCCCCCCTTCTCTCTCCCTTTTCCCCCCTCTCTCCCCTCTCTCTCCCTCTCTCCCCTTCTCCCCCTTCCTTCTCTCTCCCTCTCTCCCTCTCTCCCCTCTCTCCCTCTTTTTCCCTCTCTCCCCTCTCCCTCTCTCCCCCCCCTCTCTCCCTTCTCCCTCCTCCCCCTCCCCTCTCTCTCTCCCTCTCTCTCCCCCTCTCTCCCCTCCCCTCTCTCTTCCTCTTTTCTCCCCCCCTCTCTCCTAACTCCCAAAACCCCAATCTCTCCCCCTCTCTTCTATAGGCTTCCCTTCTCTCCATTTCTCTCTTTTCATAGCCTTTTGACTCGCCCTCCTTTCTCCCCTCTCCCCTCCATCTCCCCAAATTTCTCTCTCTCGGCCAACCTTTTCCCTCGCCCCCTTTCTCCCTCCCCTCTCTTTTTTTTCTCCCCTCTCCCCCCTCCCTCTCTTTTCCCTCTCTCTACCCTTTTTCTCCCCCCCCCCACTTTTTCTCTCTCCCCCCCTTGGTTTTCCCTCACCCCCAAAACCCCTTCCTCCTCCCCCTTTTTCTCCCTTTCTCTCCCTCCTTTTCCCTCTTTCAACCCTTTTTTCTTTTCCCCCCCCAAAACCCTCCCCACCTCTACCCTTTCTGTTGGGAAATTAATAATTAAAAAAAAAAAAAAAAAAAAGGGGTTTCCTTTAAAGGGGGAGGGAAAAAACCAGAGATCGGGTTTAAAAGAACCGGGAGGAAAGACGGGGGAGTTAAAAGCTCCAAAAAAGGGGGAAGAGGGGGGGAAGGGAAAGGATTGAAGTTTGGGTAAAAAAAATTGAGGAGCGGATAGCGAAGAGGGGCGGGAAAAATGGGAAGTACAGGTCTTACCTGGAGTTTACCGGGAGGATTTTTCGGGGCCCAACCCCCCGGGGCCCCGGGTTTCTTAAACCAGGCCCCCCTGGTGGTCAGCCCCTGATCAAGGGGCTTTTGTGTGGCGGGCACGCCCCCCAAAACTTACGAGCCACACCCCCGGCTGATCAGGACTTTTTAAAGGGGGCTTGCCGTGCCACCCTTGAAGATTTGCCAGGGGTCTTTTGGGGTAACCCCCCTTAAATGTTTTGCGGGGGGAGGCAGTTTGAACACCCGGGGGCCCCGGGACATTTAAAGGGTATGGTCCTTAACGGGGCTAGTAAACCCCCTGTTTTTTCTTTGGGGGGGAGGGTTTGCATCGTTGCCAAGTCTTTTGCTTTCGTAGTAAAGGAATTTTCGTGTCAAGTTGGGTTTAAAAGCAGCAAAAGCAAAATTTAACCAGGGGTTAAAAGAAAAACTGCAAAGCCTAAAAACAGTTTAGAGAGACAAATGACAATTCAGATGGGGACATCGGGAAAAATTCAAAGTCGGGCCCCAGAAAAAGGGGGCCGGGGTTTAGCAACAACGGGACATGCCGTACACAAAGGCCCCTATCGGGGCCCCACGGGGGCCCGGGGAAAAAGACGATGAGCACACTAAGATCAAAGGGAAAGGTCCGAAAAAAAATTGGGGGTATGCTATAGCAGAGATTCAAACAGCCAACTGCAGTAGCAAGAGACGTGGGCAGGAAAGACAGTTCACTGAGGGAAAAGGGAAATTTCAGATTGACAGGGACGGGAAGGGAAGAAACATGTTTAAGGAAAGGGGGAAAAAAATGCCTCAGAGGGAAACAATGGAGACCGGTGGGGGGGAGGAAAGGGCGAGGTTTAGTTTTTGGGGTACGGGCTCCAAGAAGCCCAAGGGGGGCCCAAATTTGAAGAAATAAAAAAGGGGAGAAAAAAAAGATTTAAGGGATCATGAAAACAATAGGGGAGGGCAATATGGGCCCAGCTGACAAATTTTCAGAGAATTGGGTGGTTTTCGGGGTGGAAGGATAGGCCCCGTCAGAGTTCTTTTTAAGGAAGAATCGTTCGAACCAGGATTCTGCAAGAGAAAGCAAGATGAGGGACAAAGAGGGGGACCCGAAGGGGTTTTAAAACCCCGACGCGACAGAACACAAGAAGAAAGGACTACACTGAAAGGGAAAAGGGTACAGAGAGCAAGGAGAAACGAGAAACAATGAAAATGAGCAGGAACCCCCGACACAAAGGGGGAAGGGCAAAAAACACCCCACAGAATCTCCCACCAAAAAAACTCCACCCGGACATTCCCAACGCAACTGGCAAAACCCCCTAGTTTCAACCCACCTTCAATGTTTTCCCCCTTTCACCAACCCCCTAAACACAAACCCCAACCCCAACAGCTGGGCCCTTATGGGCATTTTTGACCCCACCCCCCTTCCCAAAACAAACCCCACCACACCACAGCCCCATATAGGCCCCCCCCCAAGGCTCTCGCTCCCCCAACCCCAAAATTTTTGCCCTGCCACCAAAAGATAGAAAAGAAACTAAAGGTTTGGTACACAAAAAAGCGGATGGAATAACGTTTAAAATGGGGGGAGTGGGGAAAGAAAGAACGTGAAAAAAACCCCAGACATCATAGCAGTCACAGAAAAAAAACTCCCCTGAGACAAAAACAGACAAAAAATCTTCCCAACGGTATCAATCCGAGGAAAGAAGGAGTAGAAAAGGGGGGGAGGGGTTCACTGCTCAAAAAAAACAAACCCTGGGGGTTTGAAAGGGAAAAGGAAGGGATGGACATTTATTGGAGGGAAAAAGGCTACATTTTAGGTAAAATTTAAATCCGGAGAACATAAAGTATCATTGGAGTTTATGTATAACCCACCACAGAAAATGCAGGAGGCCAAAAGAGGGGTACGAAGAAAACAACAGGGTGATGGTGGACACACTGGCTGAGGGGGCAAGAAGAGCTCACTCGAGCAGAGCAAAGTTACTGGTAATGGGGCGATTTCAACCACAGGGAGATCGACTGGGAAAACCTGGACCCAACATGGGGGTCCCGAAACAGGGAGAGCCAAGATGATGGATGTGGTACTTGAAAACCTCATGCATCAACATGTCAGGGACACAACCAGAGAGAGAGGGGAGGATGAGCCAGCAAGACTGGATCTTGTGTTCACCCTGAGCAGTTCAGAATTGAGGACATCATTACGGGGGGCCCCCTTGGAGCTAGCGATCATGGGGTTCTGAGTTTTGACTATATAGTAGAGTTACAAGTGGAGAAGGTAACAGTAACTGAAGGGGACGGGCCAAACTATAAAAGGGGAGACTACACAGGTATGAGAAACTTCCTGCAGGAGGTTCAGTGGGACAGGAAATGGTAGGAAAATCAGTAAACGAGATGATGGAATATGTGGCAACAAAGTGCAAGGAGGCAGAGGAAAGTTTGTTCCCAAGGGAAACAGAAATAACAGGAAGACCAAAACGAGTCTTGGTTTACCCGAAGGTGTAGGGAGGCAAAAACTAAGTGCAACAGAGAATGGAAAAGGTACAGGAGGCATAGGACCCAGGAAAACAAGGAGATTAGTAGAAGAGCCAGAAACGAGTATGCACAGATAAGGAGGGAGGCCCAGCGACAGTATGAAAACGACATAGCATCGAAAGTCAAATCTGACCCGAAACTGCTGTATAGCCACATTAGGAGGAAGACAACAGTCAAGGACCAGGTGATAAGGCTGAGGAAAGAAGGTGGAGAACTCACAAGAAACGATCAAGAGGTATGTGAGGAGCTCAACACGAGATTTAAGGAAGTATTTACAGTAGAGACAGGAAGGACTCTGGGGGGACAGACCAGATGGGGACACCAGCAAGGAATACACCAACAAGTGTCGGACGACATACATACAGATGAGGAGGAGGTGAAGAAACTGCTAAGGGACATCGATACCTCAAAGGCAATGGGTCCGGACAACATCTCCCCGTGGGTCCTTAGAGAGGGAGCAGATATGTTGTGCGTGCCACTTACCACAATCTTCAACACATCCCTGGAAACTGGGCAACTACCTGAGGTATGGAAGACGGCAAATGTAGTTCCCGTTTTTAAAAAAGGAGACAGAAAAGAGGCACTAAACTATAGACCTGTGTCATTGACGTGTATAGTATGCAAAATTATGGAGAAGATTATCAGGAGGAGAGTGGTGGAGCACCTGGAACGGAACAGGAGTATAAATGCCAACCATCACAGATTCACGGAAGGCAAATCCTGTGTCACAAACCTTCTGGAGTTTTATGATAAAATAACAGAAGTAAGACACGAGAGAGAGGGGTGGGTTGATTGCATCTTCTTGGACTGCAAGAAGGCCTTTGACACAGTTCCTCCCAAGAGATTAGTGCAGAAGCTAGAGCATCAGGCGCATATAACAGGAAGGGCACTGCAATGGATCAGGGAATACCTGACAGGGAGGCAACAACAAGTCATGGTACGTAATGATGTATCACAGTGGGCACCTGTGACGAGCGGGGTCCCACGGGGTCGGTCCTAGGACCAGTGCTATTTTTGGTATATGTGAACGACATGACGGAAGGGTTAGACTCAGAAGTGTCCCTGTTTGCAGATGATGTGAAGTTAATGAGGAGAATTAAATCTGATGAGGACCAGGCAGGACTTCAAAGGAGACCTGACAGACTGACACCTGGTCCAGCAAATGGCTTCTCGAATTTAATCCTGCCAAATGCAAAGTCATGAAGATAGGGGAAGGGCACAGAAGACCACAGACAGAGTATAGGCTAGGTGGCCAAAGACTGCAAACCTCACTCAAGGAGAAAGATCTTGGGGTGAGTATAACACCGAGCATGTCTCCGGAAGCACACATCAATCAGATAACTGCTGCAGCATATGGGCGCCTGGTAAACCTGAGAACAGCATTCCGATACCTTAGTAAGGAATCATTCAAGACACTGTACACCGTGTATGTCAGGCCCCATACTGGAGTATGCAGCACCTGTTTGGAACCCACACTTGATAAAGCATGTCAAGAAACTAGAGAAAGTACAAAGGTTTGCGACAAGGTTAGTTCCAGAGCTAAGGGGAATGTCCTATGAAGAAAGATTAAGGGAAATCGGCCTGACGACACTGGAGGACAGGAGGGTCAGGGGAGACATGATAACGACATATAAAATACTGCGTGGAATAGACAAGGTGGACAAAGACAGGATGTTCCAGGGAGGGGACACAGAAACAAGAGGCCACAATTGGAAGTTAAAGACACAAATGAGTCAGAGAGATAGTAGGAAGTATTTCTTCAGTCATAGAGTTGTAAGGCAGTGGAATAGCCTAGAAAATGACATAGTGGAGGCAGGAACCATACACAGTTTTAAGACGAGGTTTGATAAAGCTCATGGAGCGGGGAGAGAGAGGGCCTAGTAGCAACCGGTGAAGAGGCGCTAGGAGCTAGGACTCGACCCCTGCAACCACAAATAGGTGAGTACAAATAGGTGAGTACACATAGGTGAGTACACACACACACACACACAACTAACACTCTCTCTCTCTCTCTCTCTCTCTCTCTCTCTCTCTCTCTCTCTCTCTCTCTCTCTCTCTCTCTCTCTCTCCTCACACACACTCTCTTTCTCTCTCTCTCTCTCTCTCACTCACTCACTCACTCACTCACTCACTCACTCACTCACTCACTCACTCACTCACCCGCTCACAGGATGGGTATGGACTGCATAAAAACGATATTACGCCATACTAATCTGCTCCAGAAATGGCAGCCATAATATAGAACATAACTGAAGTCATATATGATTACAGGTGGTATCAGCCCTTGTACCACCTGTAATCTGATAACCCACAAATGATAATTTAAGTCAAACACTAGACTAAAAAAAGATGGGTCACATAATTCTTAGGACATCCACAACTATCAGGGTTAAAATAAGCTCTCTAAGTTGGTCACAAGTATATATATCACTGGTACAACCCAGTTTGCTTCGAAGTCCTCTTTCAGATGACCTGAAGCTCCAAGTGTGGGTCATCATTTGATGAAGACCAGCGAGGGGGAACACTTGTCCTGTTTCCTGACATATTTTACCTAACCTAACCCGTTTGCTTCCTTTCCTGGTCATATCCTCGTCCTATCCTGGGCCTTGCCTGGCCCTACCCTAGTCCTTCCCTGATCCTATCCTGGTTCTACTCTAGTCCTTCCCTCGTCCAATCCTGGCGAGTTTCAAAGTGGTAGGTGAGCTGTGTGTGTTGGGTGACAGGAGGCTGTAAGAGTTAGTTCTCTCTTCTGTGTAAACAGTGTCAGGCAGAAGCACTACCATCGTCCTCCATCTCGTATAATGTTACAATGTTTATATTAAAAATGTTTAATGAGAAGAATCAAGTATGGATTATTAGGAGATAGTCTGGACAGTGTCTTCCTTTCCCTCACCCTTTTATACTTCTCCCTTCCTCTATCCTCCCTCTCTGCTCTTACACCCTCTTCCCATCTTCTCTTTCATCCTCCTCTCCCTGCCCTTTCTATCCACCCTCCCTTTTGTCACCATCTTTCCACTCACAATTTTCATCGCTCTTATGTTTTTCCTCCATTTTTTTTTTTTTTCCTACCAGCTTTCCTCGTCCCCCCACTTTTCTCCCCTTTCCCCTCTACATTTTCCCCTCTTTTTCTCCCTTTTACTTCCCCCCCCAGAAAAACCCTCAGTTTTTCCCCTCCCTTCATCTCCAAACTCTCATTTGTACCCCCTCCCCCCCATCCCTCTTTCTCTCTCTCCCTCTCTCCCTTTTTTTCTTTCTCCTCCCTCTTCCCCTTTTTCCTTTCCCCCCTTCCTTCCCCCCTTTTCCCTCTCCTCCCTCTTCCCCTCCTTTTTTTCGCCCTCTTTTCTCCTTTTCCTCTCCTTCCTTTTTTTCCCTTTTTCCCCTCCTCCTCTCCCCCCCCCCCTTCCCCCCTTCTCCCTTTTCCCCCCCCCCCCATCACCCCGCAAAGTTCAGATTTAAATCTTTTACTCTACAAAAAAAACTCGTTTTGACAAAAAAAAAATAAAAAAAATTATGGGCTGGAAATACATTGAAATGAATTTATTTACGTGAATACACTCTGCCTTTTATTTTTAGTTAAAATTTTTTTTTTTTGGGGGGGGGGGGGTTTTTATGCAGGAAGTGGGGATTTTGTTGCCCACTTCAATAGGAAATTTGATTGTCCCACTAATTTGCATTGGGTTGTGCTTTTTTGGGGCGAAAAATCGTTCGTGTGTGTGTGTGGTTTTGGTGTGTGTGTTTACTCACCTAATTTTGGTTCAGGGGCGAGACTAGCCCCGGCCCTGCCTCTTCACTGATCGCTACTGGGTCCTCTCCCTTTTCTCTTCCTGAGCTTTGTCATACCCTTTTTAAAACTATGTAGATTCCGCCTCCACTACTTTATTGCGGGGTATTCCACTGCTGACAACTCTATGACTGAAAAAATACTTCCTAACGCCCCGTGCTCGTCTGAGTCTTTACTTTATTGTGACCCCCCTTTTCCCTGTGTCCCCCTTTTGGAACATCCATCTCTGTCCACCTTGTCTATCCCCGCAGTATCTTGTTGTCGTTATCATGTCTCCCTGACCCTTCTTCCTCTAAAGTCGTCAATCCGATTCCCTTAACCTTCCTCGTACGACATTCCTTGACCTGGGGCTAGCCTTGTTGCAAACCTTTGTACTTTTTCAAATTTTTGACGGCTTGACCAGGTGTGGGTTCCAGCTGTGTGCTACTCCAGTATGGGCCCAAAATACACAGTGACGTGTCTTTTAACGATTCCTTAAAGGTATCGGAACGCTATTCTCAGGTTTGCCAGGGGCCCGTAGCTGCAGCGGTTAATTGGTTTTAGTGTGCCTCCGGGGATGTGCTCGGTGTTATGGCACCCAAGGTTTTTCTCCCTGAGGGGGTCTGTAGCTTTGTCCCCTAGCCTATACTCTGTCTGGGGGTCTTTTTTCCCCTCCCCAATCTTCATGACTTTGTTTTTGGCTGGATTGAATTGAAAACCATTTCTGGACCACATGTCCACCCTGTCCAGGTCTCTTTGCAGTCCTCCCTCCCCCTCGTCCAATTAATTTTTCTCACAATTTCACGTCATTGCAAACAGGGCACTCAAGTCTATTCCTCCATATGTCCCCTGGGGGACCTGTGGGGGGTCCCTGTGGGACCCCGCCGTAACGGCGCCCACGGATCCCTCTTCACGTACCTAAACCGTTGCTCCCCTCCCTGTCGGTATTCCTTTATCCTTTGAGTGCCCTCCCTTTTACGTGGCCTGATCCTCCAGTTCTGCACAATCTCTTGGGGGGAAACGTGTAAAAGGGCCTTCCTGCAGTCAGGAAAACGCAATTCCCCCACCCCTCTCTCTCGGTTACTTCGTACCTTGTATAAAATCCAGGATTTTTTGTGTACAAGATTTGCCTTCCAAAAAATCATGCTGGTTTTCATTTAAAATCTTTTTCCTTTCCGGTGTTCGACCACTCTCCTCCTGAAAAATTTCTCCATACTTTGCACAAAATACATGTCAAGACACAGGTTGAAGTTTAGTGCCTCGTTTCTTTTTTCCTTTCTTAAATAGGGGGACTACTTACTGTCTTCCTTTTCGGGGTAGTTGCCCATTTAAGGGAGGGGTTGAAGATTGGGGTTAGGGGCCCCACGCACAGCACTCTGTTTTTTCCCAAAGGGACCCATGGGAGATTTTGCCCGGTCCCATCCCCTTTTGGGGTGTCAAGGTCATTAAAGCTTCTTCACCCCCTCCTCAGTTGTTCGAGTCATCCAACACTTTTTGGTATATTCCCTCTTGATGTTCCCTTCTGTGCTGTCTTCCCCACCCCTTCCTGTCTCTACTGTAAAAACTTCCTTAAATCTCCTTTTCAGCTCCTCACATACCCCCTGATCATTTTTTTGTGATTTTCTCCCCCTTCGTCCTTAATTGATCACCTGTCTTTGACTGTTGTCTTCCTCCTGATGTGCTATAAAACAGTTTGGGTCATTCTTGATTCTCGATGCATGTTTTTCATACTGTGCGGGGGCCTCCCCCCTTTACCTGTGGACTATTCCTGGCTCTGCGACTACCCCCCTTTTTCGTGTGTCTCTCCCTTCTGTATTTTTTCCATTCCTTTGCTTTTTGTTTTTCCCCTCCTTACAACGTGGGGTAAACCGGGGGGCTCGTTCTGGTCTTCCCGGTTACTGTTCCCCTTTGGGGAAAAAACCCTTTCCATGCCTCCTTGCATTTTGTTGTTAATATTCCTCATTTCATTTACTGGTTTTCCTGCCAGTTCTCGCCCACGGGACCCCCGCAGGAAGTTTTTAAACCCCCATGTATCCCTTTTTTTATATCAGGTTTTTAATTAAACCCCTTTATTCTCTCCCTTGCAGCTCTACTAGTTTTAAAAGCACAGAACCACGGGGGTCGTAGCCCTGGGGGGCTCTCATATTTGAGTCCCAATATCTGAGCTGCCCGGGTGAACACAAGGCCAATTTGCTGTTCATCCCCCCCTCTCATTTGGTAGTGTCCTTAACATTTTGGGGCATGAGGTTTTCCGCACCACGTCCAACATCCTGGCTCTCCATGTTTGGGGCCCCCCATGTGGCTCCGGGTTTTCCCAGTCATCCCCTGTGGTTGAAATCCCCCTAACCAGCAACTTTGCTCGCTGGAGTGAGCCTTCTTGCCACCTCAGAAAGGTGTCCACCATTGCCTTTTGCTCTCTTCATTTCCTTTTTGGCCCCCTCAGTTTGGGGGGATTTACATCCTCAATGCCCTTTGTGCCCCCCAGACGAAGTGACCTGTTGTAGTCTCTTTTCCGTCTCATCTTTTCCCTTTCCCATTTCTCGAATTTCCATCTTTTTTTTAAACGACAGAGCAACCCCACCTCCCCCCCCGCCCCTTTTATCTTTCCCCATGATCTGGTATCCTGGTGGAAGATGCATCGTTATTGTCTCCATGAGTTTTTGTTTCGTAACTGCTATGAGTCTGGGACTTTTCATTGATTCTTTTTTGCCATTTCATGTTTATTCGTTAATCCATCTGCATTTGTGTACCAAACCTTCAATTCTGTTCTAATACTGTAACGTGGGGTGGGGGGGGGAAACAGAGGGGGTGGTGGGGATGGGGTTTGGGTTTTGGGTTGTTCATTGCCTTGGGGGGGGTCGTGGCGGAGCCCTTTGCAGGTGTTTCTGGGGGGGGCACTTGTCCTTCCCTTGATCCTGGATTATTCTGCCTCCTTTTTTATTTCCCCCCATTTCTCCTTTTTGTTTTTGAAAATCCTCTTTCATTGTCTTCCTTTTGTCCTGTGTTTTTTCTCGATCGAGGTAAAATCCCGGAAATCCTGCTTGCCTTCAACCGTGCTTTCTCCTGCGGACATGGGTCGGGTTTTATTCTGCTTGAAAATTACTTGAGAGGCCCATTCCTTTTCTTTGTGAACCACCCAATTTCCTAAAATTTGCCACTGGGGCTCCCCCCCACCCCACCTTCATGATATCTTAATCGTTTTTTTTTCCTCCGCTTTCTTTCTATAAGTTTCCCCTTTAGCTTGCTAGCCCATAGACAAACACGGATCTTTCCCTTTCCCCCTCCCCCTGTGACTCCCATTGCATCCTCTGATGTGTTTTGTTTCCCTTTCCCTGGAGTTTCCTTCCTTCACTCCCTTCCTATTATTGCCCCTATGCTTCTTTGGGTTTTCCCTTTCCCGCTCACCTGCTCCTGGCCCCCACAGGTATCTGGTAAGGGCCTTGCACTGTCCAGTTTTTCCCTTTAAGTCTTTTAAACCCCTCATTCTGTCTAGTGTGCCCCGTCTTTGTTTTTTCCCCTGTGGTTTTACAGGACCTCTGCATACATTTTAGTTTTTCCCTGTTCCTTCAACCCGTTTTCTGGTTTGATGTAGCCATTGCCGATGCCTTCTGTGATACTTTGCTCTGTGTGTTTCAATTCCGCTCCTCTTTTAATCCTCTATCTTGTTTTTGCTGCTGTGGCCTGTTCTTCCCCCCTTCGCATTATCTGCAACCTCTTTCCATTTCCTTTTCCCAGTCATCAGTCTCCTTTCCCCCGTCTTTCCCCCCTTTTTTTTAGTCTACAACCCATTCCTCCCTCCCGTTTTTCCTTGGGGCCCCCTTTTCCTCATCCTGGTTAGGGGGAGGGGAAAAGATGGTTTGGAGAGGGGGGGGTGGATGGTTGTGGGGAGGGGGGGGATGGTTTTTGGAGGGTAGAAGTTTTTGGGGGGGGGGTTAGATGGTTTGAGGGGGAAGGGGATGGATGTTATGGGGGAGGGGGGGGATGGTTTTTTGGGGGAGGAGGTAGTTGGGGGGGGTTGACGGTTTGGGGGAGGGGTTTTGGTGGGTTTTTGGGGGGGTAGGGGGCTAAGGTGAGGGGGTTAGGGAAGGGGGAGAGGTGGTTAGGGGAGGGGGTAGTACGTGTTTGTGTAAGTGGAGGGTGTGTGGTGTACTCACCTAGTTGAGGTTGCGGGGTCGATCCCCAGCTCCTGCCCCGGGTGTGTGCGTGGTGCGTGTTTGTGTGGTTTGTGTGTGGTGTGGTGTGTGTGGGTGTTGTGTGGTGTGTGTGTGTGTGTGTGGGGTTTTTGTGTGTGTGTGGTGTTGTGTGGTGTGTGGTGGTTGCATGTGTGGGGTGTGTGTGTGGTAGTGTGTGTGTGTGGTGTGGTTTGTGGTGGTGTGTGTGGTGTGTGTATGTGTAGTTGTGTGGTGTGTGGTTTGTGTGGATGTGTTTATGTAGGGGGTTGTATGTGTGGTGAAAGTTTGGTGTGTGTGTGGGGGTGTGTGTTTTTGGGGTTGTGTACTCCCTATTTTTACCCCCTATTTGTGGTTGCGGGGTCGAGTCCTAGTTCCTGGCCCCGCCTCTTCACCGGTTGCTACTAGGCCCTCTCTCTCCCCCGCCCCATGAGCTTTATCAAATCTCGTCTTAAAACTGTGTATGGTTCCTGCCTCCACTAGTCATTTTCTAGGCAAATTCCACTGCCTTACAACTCTATGACTGAAGAAATACTTCCTCTATCTCTCTGACTCATTTGTGTCTTCAACTTCCAATTGTGGCCTCTTGTTTCTGTGTCCCCTCCTGGAACATCCTGTCTTTGTCCACCTTGTCTATTCCACGCAGTATTTTATATGTCGTTATCATGTCTCCCCTGACCCTCCTGTCCTCCAGTGTCGTCAGGCGATTTCCCTTAATCTTTCTTCATAGGACATTCCCTTAGCTCTGGAACTACCTTTTGTTGCCAACCTTTGTACTATTCTTTCTAGTTTCTTGACGTGCTTTATCAAGTGCGGGTTCCAAACAGGTGCTGCATACTCCAGTATGGGCCTGACATACACGGTGTACAGTGTCTTGAATGATTCCTTACTAAGGTGTCGGAATGCTGTTTCTCAGGTTTGCCAGGCCCATATGCTGCAGCAGTTATCTGATTGATGTGTGCTTCCGGAGACATGCTCGGTTTATACTCACCCCAAGATTTTTCTCCTTGATGAGGTTTGCAGTTTTTGGGCCACCTAGCCTATACTCTGTCTGTGGTCTTCTGTGCCCTTTCCCCTATCTTCATGACTTTGCATTTGGCAGGTTTAAATTCGAGAAGCCATTTGCTGGACCAGGTGCCCATTTGTCCAGGTCTCTTTGAAGTCCTGCCTGGTCCTCATCAGATTTAATTCTCCTCATTAACTTCACATCATCTGCAAACAGGGACACTTCTGAGTCTAACCCTTCCGTCATGTCGTTCACATATACCAAAAATAGCACTGGTCCTAGGACCGACCCCTGTGGGACCCCGCTCGTCACAGGTGCCCACTGTGATACATCATTACGTACCATGACTCGTTGTTGCCTCCCTGTCAGGTATTTCTCTGATCCATTGCAGTCCCCCTTCCTGTTTATATGCGCCTGATGCTCTAGCTTCTCCCACTAATCTCTTGTGAGGAACTGTGTCAAAGGCCTTCTTGCAGTCCAAGAAGATGCAATCAACCCACCCCTCTCTCTCTTGTCTTACTTCTGTTATTTTATCATAAAACCCAGAAGGTTTGTGACACAGGATTTGCCTTCCGTGAATCCGTGCTGGTTGGCATTTATACTCCTGTTCCGTTCCAGGTGCTCCACCACTCTCCTCCTGATAATCTTTTCCAAATTTGCATACTAAAACACGTCAATGACACAGGTCTATAGTTTAGTGGCCTCTTTTCTGTCTCCTTTTTTGAAAATGGGAACTACATTTGCCGTCTTCCATACCTCAGGTAGTTGCCCGGTTTCCAGGGGTGTGTTGAAGATTGTGGGAAGTGGTACGCACAACATATCTGCTCCCTCTCTAAGGACCCACGGAGGATGTTGTCCGGTCCATTGCCTTTGAGGTATCGATGGGCCCTTAGCGTTTCTCACCTCCTCCTCATCTGTATGTATGTCGTTCCAACCACTTGTTGGTGTATTCCTTTTTGGTGTCCCCATTGGTCTGTCCCCCAGAGTCCTTCCTGTCTCTACTGTAAATACTTCTTAAATCTCGTGTTGGGGTCCTCACATACCTCTTGATCGTTTTTTGTGAGTTCTCCACCTTCTTTCCTCAGCCTTATCACCTGGTCCTTGACTGTTGTCTTCCTCCTAATGTGGCTATACAGCAGTTTCGGGTCGTTTTTACTTTCGATGCTATGCCCTTTTCATAACTGTCGCTGGGCCTCCCTCCTTATCTGCGCATACTCGTTTCTGGCTCTTCTACTAATCTCCTTGTTTTCCTGGGTCCTATAGCCTCCTGTACCTTTTCCATTCTCCTGTTGCACTTAGTTTTTTGCCTCCCTACACCTTCGGGTAAACCAGGACTCGTTTTGGTCTTCCTATTATTTCTGTTTCCCTTGGGAACAAAACTTTTCCTCTGCCTCCTTGCACTTTGTTGCCACATATTCCATCATCTCGTTTACTGATTTTCCTACCATTTCTCTGTCCCACTGAACCTCCTGCAGGAAGTTTCTCATACCTGTGTTCCCCCCTTTTATAGTTTGGCCTGTCCCCTTCAGTTCCTGTTACCTTCTCCACTTGTAACTCTACTATATAGTCAAAACTCAGAACCACATGATCGCTAGCTCCAAGGGGCCTCTCGTAAGTAAATGTCCTCAATGTCTGAACTGCTCAGGGTGAACACAAGATCCAGTCTTGCTGGCTCATCCTCCCCTCTCTCTCTGGTTGTGTCCCTGACATGTTGATGCATGAGGTTTTCAAGTACCACATCCATCATCTTGGCTCTCCATGTGTGTGTGTGTGTGTGTGTTGTGTGTGTGTGTGTGTGTGTGTGTCTACCCTTGTGTGTGTGTGTGAGTGTGTGTGTCTTCCCTTGTGTGTGTGTGTGAGTGTGTGTGTCTACCCTTGTGTGTGTGTGCTTGTGTGTGAGGGAGGGAGGGTTAGGAAGGGTAGGTTGTGTGGTTGAAAGATCCGTCGTGTAGGCACAAATTTTGTCTCATTTATCTTTCCCAATTATCTACTCTCTCCACTTATTGCCCTTTCTGGATTTACATATTAATTGTTGCTGGTTATTATCATTTTCCTTGTTCATATTGAGAGAAGACTTCCTAGCTTCCTAAGTATTCTTACTGCTAATAACTACCGGTAGTAACACTGCCTGTGTGCATGTGTGTATGTGTGTGTGTGTGTGTGTGTGTGTGTGTGTGTGTGTGTGTGTGTGTGTGTGTGTGTGTGTGTGTGTGTGTGTGAGTCTTGTGCGGTGTAATGACTGGCCGCAACTTCTTGTGACCTGACACAACCCTCCTGGGACCCACCCTAGCACTGTCTTACAATGTTGCCCTTAAAAGCTTATCCCACCTACCTTCTCACACTCGTCAACACTATATTCTCTGTCTATGCTATTTCTATTCTAATTCTGGTAATAACTTGCAGGAGTGAGTGACCAGTATCAAACAGTATGCAAAGCCAGCCAGGGCCGTCAACATGCAAACCACAAATAGGCGAATAAACTTGCGGTGACAGTTGCCAGCTGCTGATGACGAAGTCGTCGTTGTAGGCCTTAAATCCCTATTTTGGAGATCCTTCATCCGTGATGATTATAAACATATATTCTCATACATCCCGCTTCCTCACGCGATTTCACTCTTCACTGATGATAGTAAAACACTTCACATTATATACACTTCACTTTATATGAAATAATGGCACACAACTTGTCGTGACGTCACTTCTTCAGGCCTACCGCTACCAATGTGGCAACAGCGCCTAAGACCACCAACGGTTTGCGCTTTGAAATATTATGATTTCAGCTTTCCTCTCACTTTCTTTAACTAATAACTTTAATTATCACTCGTAGTATTGTTCACTGACGTTCCACTACCACTGATTACTGCTAACTGTTATTGCACGCCATACAACGCTAAGGATCTCGGAGCCTTGTTACGCACGTCTTCACCCCACGGACCCACGCCACTGTGTGTTAGTTACCATTTTGTCCTAGGCACATGTCGATTAGACACTAGGCCTGTTGTAGGTGTGTAGGTGTGTGTGTGTGTGTGTGTGTGTGTGGTGTGTGTGTGTGTGTGTGTGTGTGTGTGTGTGGTAGGTAAGTTGGTTATCTCGGCCACCTGTCTTTAATCTGGTCAGTGATTGGTGTATATCGTAAGATGGAGCACGAGGGAAGGCAGCCATTGGTCAAGACGAGCTGGGAGTAGCTGGTCATTGGTTACTGTAGCGTCCCTAGTCGCATGCTGGGCAGGTGTCGCCTGTTAATAACTACACCTAGTTACCCGATACTCGAAATTATCGTTAAATTAATGCGTTCAATCGTAACTTTGAAATAAAATTAAGGTGGTCATAACTATCTTAAATTGTGTATGACATGTGGAGATTAGTATTCGCTAAAAAATGTCTTGGTTGATTAGTAGTAGTAGGAGAACTGGATGAGACTATCGTTGGCATCTTGGGAGGAGCAGATGGTGGAGGCGGCGGGTGTGTGGAAGCTGATGGTTAGTTAGTCTTTGATCGCTTCTGGCCTCATGTGCTCGCCTCTCACGAGTGGCCTTCATGAGTGCTCGTGAGTTACTCAACAAACTGGAGACAGGAAGAAAATGTTGATTTGTCTGTCAGGCTTCGTGATATCACCTCCCATCAGGTGAGTACAAGGTGGTTATATGTTAGGTACTGGGGATCATCACCCCCGCGACCCAGTCTCGGACCAGGACTCATAAATTGGAAAGGAAATAATACAGGGTTAGCAGTGAGGCCTGAGTGGTTGAGGGGAGAGGACGTGTGTGTTGAGTGAAGTCCTAGGCCTTCTATATCAGAACTGCTTATCTCACCCAACTGATAACTCATCATGCAACAAATATCGTTGGAGCGCAGCTGAATTGCTGCTGGAACTCTTACGTGTGAACTGTGACTAGTGATATACCTAGTGAAACACAAACATGTTGATTTGAAGTGGCTGTAGGAGGCTACACCTTCACTCCACCTCGCCTATCTCCCCTCCTTCCTCGATTTGGAACTCAGCCATTCGCCTCTATTTACTTATGGTCTAGAGGCGGTTTTTGCCAGACCACGTAAATGCTTGAGTGCCCGTGTCAGTCCTCTGTGCCGCACTCCACTCATCTTACGAATATGTCTCCTGTGTGCCTACCTGCCTGCTACAAGCAAATATCCAAGTGGTTGACACAGGCTTAGCAAGCACATTCAAGCAAGCTTGAAAGCAGCATTCCAAGCTAGCCAGGACAAGCTAAGGCAGCCTGCAGTTACAGCTCCTGACCCCCACCATGTCTACGTATACGTTCTACAGTGCTGCTGGCATACCAGTGTTTCCTGTAGTGGCTTAGTTAAGAACAACTTAACGAGCATTGCAGTACTGACTTTTTAAGTGGGACATGCCAGAGGTTCACCTATAAACATAGTAAGTTTGTGCCAGAAGTGTCAAGTGCTGCAGATTTGTTGTGACTATTTGCACGAGTGGATTTCACTGACTTAGGACATCGTGCTACCATCAGTACCTACGTAGGCTTAAAATGAGTGAGGAATGTCTGGCCTGCTGGGTGACCTTGAAAATGGCACTATAAGACCCGCATGCCACTTACACCCATACTGCGTGTGTCTAGTGAGGTGAATGTCCCTTCCTCGACTTTCCTATTCACCGGTATCCCTTAACTCATCGCCATTATCTACATATGGGATAAGGGCGAGTTTAGCTGATCCAGGCTAAACAGCGCTCCAAGCCAGCCTTTGTGAACATTCTACAGTGTTCCGGCCATACCTTCGGTGTTGTGAGAACTAGTTCTATGTAGTGAAAATTTGTCTGTCATTCCAAGACACGTGTGCTAGATGTGTTAAGTACTGTGGGTTTGGAGTAATTAAGAAGTAGTACAGTGTTGGTAACTCTCGAGACAACTGTGGGGCCAGTGAATGACCTAGAAAATCGCACTGCGACCCGCAGGCCACTACAGCCATATTGCCTGTGTCTAGCGAAGTGAATATCCCTTCCTTGTCCCTTCTATTCACCGTTATCCTTTAGCCCATCGCCAGTGTGAAACTCCTGTCAGCTATGAGTATAGCTGATGGTGTTGACGTAGATGATGGTGAAGGCAGATTTGAAACATATTTTAGTAAACAGGCTCGGAAAAAAGAACGAGGCTTCCAGAGAAAGCTTGCTGAAAGCAACACAGTGGGTGGACACCCTCCCAAAGCTGTCAGGTTAGATTTCCCTAACAACACTGATCAAGAGACCAAGTGTAACTGGTTTTTCGAAGCTAGTGTAAACAATCATGAGAAAATGATAAAGTTTGTCCGCGATGAGGATAACTATGTCTTTGTGCCTAATGATTCAGCATTTATAGACAAACTTCTCACTTGCGAATATGCCAACATCAAACTCCGACCTGCCCCACCAAGGGCACCTAAAGTGCTTATTGTCATCTACAACATCAACAAGCACTTGAATCCTCAATATCTGGTGTCAGAGCAAGTTGCAAGCCCTCGTCGACTTTCCAACGGTCTGATATTAGCTGAGTGGACTGGCCAGGGGACTCTGCCATGCTATATTCACTCCCGCGCAGCCCTCAACAGACGCTATTACATTGCATTGTACAGACCTCCTCAACGTCGATGTTATAAGTGTCAACGCTGGGGCCACATTGCCAGGAAATGCCCATCTAAGTCACACTGGTGTGCAGTGTGTGCCAATGCTCATCCTTCTGAACGGTGTTATGATATGATCAAACAGCAACAGACTGTTGCTAAACAATGTATCAATTGTAAGACCTCAGGAGTCACAGCAGCTCATGCTGACTACAGTGTGAGGGCTGATCGCATCGCAGCCAACCGCACTTCACCCTGTCCCCCTCATAATGACCCCCCAGGACTACCAGGTACCTCGAGGATGAATACAGGCTCATACCTGCCCTCAGACAATGGGGTTGAGCACCTCTCCTGGGGAGCACGTCAACAGACCTCCATCACGTCGGCTGTAAATACCAGACTAGCTGAGTCAGCTGACAGTCAGCCAAGGAGCTCAGCTGACCGGCACTTCACGTCTCCAGATGTTCCAAGTCTTGCTCCTGTGGTATACAACCTGATGTCGTGCATAAAAATACTGGAAACACAACAATTTCTCCTGAAACAACAACTTGAACAACACAAGGAAAGATGTGTAGAGTGTACCAATAACAAGATTGTCACAATTTGTGAAAGCAAGTGTAAGGCTGCTGAACAAGGTGGTGGTGGTGTTCTTAATTACAGTAATGACGAATATAATACTTGTGTTGATAACTATAGTGGGCATCACAATAAAGGCAATGGTGTCTATGATGTTAGTAATAGTGATGACCATAATATAAGTGGTGGTGAAGAGTGTGATGAGAACGGTGGTGTCTATAATGTTAGTAATAGTGATGAGCGTAATATAAGTGGTGGTGAAGAGTGTGATGAGGGCAATGGTGTCTATAATGTTAGTAATAGTGATGAGTGTAATATAAGTGGTGGTGAAGAGTGTGATGAGAGCGGTGGTGTCTATAATGTTAGTAATAGTCATGTGCGTAATATAAGTGGTGGTGAAGAGTGTGATGAGAGCAGTGGTCTATAATGTTAGTAATAGTGATGAGCATAATATAAGTGGTGGTGAAGAGTGTGATGAGAGTGGTGGTGTCTATAATGTTAGTAATAGTGATGAGCGTAATATAAGTGGTGGGGAAGAGTGTGATGAGAGCGGTGGTCTATAATGTTAGTAATAGTGATGAGCATAATATAAGTGGTGGTGAAGAGTGTGATGAGAGCGGTGGTGTCTATAATGTTAGTAATAGTGATGTGCGTAATATAAGTGGTGGTGAAGAGTGTGATGAGAGCAGTGGTCTATAATGTTAGTAATAGTGATGAGCATAATATAAGTGGTGGTGAAGAGTGTGATGAGAGCGGTGGTGTCTATAATGTTAGTAATAGTGATGAGCATAATATAAGTGGTGGTGAAGAGTGTGAAGGGATGCGGTGGTGTCTATAATGTTTAGTAATAGTGATGGCATAATGTAAGTGGTGGTGAAGAGTGTGATGAGAGCGGTGGGTCTATAATGTTAGTAATAGTGATGAGCGTAATATAAGTGGTGGTGAAGAGTGTGATGAGAGCGGTGGTGTCTATAATGTTAGTAATAGTGATGAGCGTAATATAAGTGGTGGTGAAGAGTGTGATGAGAGCGGTGGTGTCTATAATGTTAGTAATAGTGATGAGCGTAATATAAGTGGTGGTGCAGAGTGTGATGAGAGCGGTGGTGTCTATAATGTTAGTAATAGTGATGAGCGTAAATATAAGTGGTGGTGCAGAGTGTGATGAGGTTAACCACATAGACAATAATGTGTGAATACAATACTGTTGACAATTGTAAATGAACAAATTGGTAGTGGACTGTGTGATGACAGTTGAGTGTTGCCTGTAATTTTAGTGGAGGAGGGAATGTGAGTGGTGGGTGTGTCACCTATCATACATTCAAATAACAGCGTCATGCTCTGAGTATACGAAGACTCCACGAGGCCTTACAACTGGAAGTGCACTTACAAACTCTGGACAATGGTAAGCACTGTTGACATTGATAAGGGCTGCTATTATCTGACTATTTTTTCATGCTGAGAAACTCAAGATGATCCCAGGACTACTATAATGGATCAAAACTCGTAAAACTTTCTATATTAACGAATAATGCATCACTTAGAAAAAGATTCCTGACTTCACAAAAGTAACCACACGAACCCATTGATGTTTGTGTCTACAAGAGTGCGAGTCCCTGGGAAAATCCCAACCCCCTAAATTACCATCATTTGTTGCATAAACCTCAATATACTAATTCTTGTGTTCTATATTAAAAAAATCACTTCCCCATCAACTTTCTTCCATCATAAGAAAACAGAGGGCTACAATATCACTGTTTAGGATTTAATAGGAACCTGCTCTCAACAATATTAACTTGTACGCTCCTGCTGATAAATTTAATACTTGGAGCTCCCAACTTGTGCTTTATTCTGAGCCTACCATCAATTATGGCATTACAAAGCAAGACACAAAAGCATTGGAAAACTCACAGTTTGGTAATCGTAATGGCTATCAACTTTTTCACTCTTAAACAGTCTGATAATATCCAAATTGTAGTGACCTTGAACCCACACATAGCTATGGGCATCCTTGATCTGTGCCTGGCTTCAATATTACTTTGCAGCTTTTGATCTTCCATTGTAACAGATTATAGCGTCCCTGATCATTTCCCTAGGCTAACCTACTAATATTGGTAATACTATCCTTCCTGGTGGGATATTCAAACGGAAACGTTTTAATGTTCCCACTGATCAGCATGATGACTTTGTTGCACATGTGACTGACTGGTATAATTCCTATGAGTGTTCCTCTGTAGAGACCTTTAACAATGATCTTGTGAGCAGTATTCAGAACTACTTAGAGCTGCCACTGAAACCTCTTGGTACTCTAAACCCAACAAACTTCCATAATAATCATACCTCCTTCAAAAACCATACTTATTACAATGATTCTAAACTTCGTACACTGAAACGTACTGCTCGCAGACTAGGCCTAGCCTATAGAAAACATCGTACCCCTGGAATGCTGAGGCTCATCCACACTGCCCTTGCTGCTGCCAGAGAGCGTATGACAGAGCTGCTGCAAACCGACTGGGAAAAATTTGTCAACGGTCTTAATGCTCACACCCCACTTAGCCGGGCATGGAGGGACATAAATAGAATTAAGGGTAACAGAACTGGGCTGATCGCGCACCCTCATCCCTCATGCTTGGGCTGCTACATCTAGCTATGACAATCTTCCCAGTACCACACAGACAAAATTAAATGATAAATATGATGCAAGGGAGAGACTTGTTTGCTTTATGCTCGGCAAGGCAGATTACTGAAACATTCCTTTCACTAATTATGAACTTGATGCAGCACTAACTAAGGGCAACTCCACGTCGCCTGGTGAGGATGGTATTACTTACAACATACTCAGATTGCTGTGTCGAGTACCAGGTAATCCATTACTTGAATTATATAACATGAGCTATGTAACTGGGGAGCTCCCTCAATCTTGGACCAACAGCCTCATCATTCCAATTCCTAAGCCCAATCAACAAAATGCATTTCGCCCAATATCTCTTACTAGCTGCTTGTGTAAAACATTTGAGAGAATGATTCTTAATCGTCTCATGTACAGAATCAAACAATTTTTGTCTCCCCGGTTACATGGTTTCATGCATGGAAGGAGCGTGCATCATTGCATAGCCACCTTTCTCACCCTGCACACTGACAGTTCATACACTACCTTCCTTGACCTTAAATCCGCTTTCGATGTAGTCAACCGACATGTAATCATTAGTGAACTTGCCAGAATGGATGTTGGAGGATGGCTTTTTCCGCTGGGTTAAAGGTTACCTGTCCAACAGAAAATCGTCTGTGTTGTTCCAGGGACATAGAAGTGTTTATCTGGAGTTTATCTGGAGAGAGTTCCGGGGGTCAACGCCCCCGCGGCCCGGTCTGTGACCAGGCCTCCTTAGGTCAGTGTCCCAGGATGCGACCCACACCAGTCGACTAACACCCAGGTACCCATTTTACTGATGGGGAACATAGACAACAGGTGGAAAGAAACACGTCCAATGTTTCTACTCTGGCTGGGAATCGAACCCAGACCCTCACCGTGTGAAGCGAGAGCGTTAACCACCAGGCCACCACCAGGCCACCCCACAGGGAGGTGTGCTCAGTCCCACATTGTTCAATATTCTAATTAATGCATTACTTAATGCTATGCCTAGTCAGCCCCATCATTATGTGATTAGTTTTGCTGATGATATAATGATTCACACCACCGGATTCTCCAACACCCAAAACATTCTTAATCATGTACTAGCCTCGTGTCAGGACCTGGCGTTGATAATCTCTACTGATAAAACAAAGATACTCAATAGGCGTCCTCCTCGACAGAGAGGCACAGTTCGTCAGATCCAATTGCATGATGGGTCTCTTCTAGAATATGTAAGCAGATACAGGTATCTAGGCTTTGAGGACCTCTTCAAGGGGGGCTCCTTGGCGTGGTGAAGAGGCTCTTGGTCTGAGGAATTAGACCTATCGGTCTTCTTCCTCAGACCGAACCTAATTACCCCCCAATCTCCCCTCCCCTATCCCATCCTCCCCATCCTCCCCTTTTTCCTTTCCTCCTCCTCCTCCCCACTCCTCCCTATTGCCCTTCCTCTTTTTGTCCTTTGGGATTTCTCCCACAGGCGCGCTAGTTCCTGGGTAGGAGAAAGGATACCGGGGTCCATCCCATTCCTTCGGGGGTTCTTAGCGGAGGCGTAGTTTGCCGTGGAATCTGGCATCGCCTGGGGCATGTCCCGATCCCTCTCCGGTATCCCGGGGTACTTTGGGTGTCTTTCGGCGACGAGTGTATCTCTGGAAGCCACTTTCGGATTCCGGGGGTGTGGCCCAAGGAGGTTAATGCTTTGTGGCGGATATCCGGCCCGCCCTCTTTTTGCCACGAGGTTTGCTCGGCAGATGTGAGGTTGCTACCGATTTGTTGTTACTAGCATGATGGGTAGGTATGGCACGGGTTCCATGCTGCAAACTGCGCTACTTGCGGTTGCTGAGGTCCTCTTGGGCGCGGAGGGAAGATATCTGGCCCTTTCATCGCCTCCTAGGAACTATCCCTCCCCGGTCCCCCCCTTTTTTTAAATTTTTTTTTATCTATTTTATTTTCTTTTCTTCTTCTTTCTTTTTTCTTAAAAACAAAAAGAAAGAAGTAACCTAACCATGGCAGCCTAGTCCAGAACCTGGTACCCCGGGCCGCCTTCTTGATACCGCACCCCGTTCTGACCCCGCCTCGTCTTTGGAAAACATTTTTTCAGACATTCCTCATTGCCTCTGTACCTATTGCCGTGCTGTTCTCACCGCTTCAAGGTACGAGGCCTCGAAACCCTGACTCCTTCGATTTATCGGACCATCGCTCCCTCTGACTATGCTTCCCGGCCTCTCCCTCTACGGTGCGGCAATTCAAATCGCCGACCCTTCCACGTCGGACCAACTCTGGTCCCACGCCAAAACGCAACGACAATTACCTGCTGAAGATACTTCTCCATCCTTTCTCGTTCTTCCTCAGAAACGATCGACACGTCCTTCAAAATACCTTTCCCATGATCTCAGTTTCAGATGAACAATGGACTAAATTCTTCACTTTACGACCAACTTCCTCTACTGCCTATCTTTCTGACCATAGTATTGGCAAGGCACTCCTACGCCATGTTGGTAAAGACATTTCTTTTCATGCTCTTAAGAGCGGTACACGCATCATTACCGTACAGAATGCTACCCAGGCTCATGAGCTCTCTCGTCTTTCCCATATCGATACTGTTCCTGTCACTCTTGAAAAACATCATTCCCTCAATTCTTGTAGTGGTACCGTCATTCTGCCCCATACCATAGTTCAACAAAATTTCCAGACATGTGGCACTGACATTCTAGAACAGCTGGAACTCCAAGATCTCCCAATCCTCAAGGTAGACACTTACGTTCTTCCTGCCCGTGGGCGGAGACGATACCCTAGCAATGTGGCTCGTTTAACTTTTGACAGCCGAGAACTCCCATCCTCAGTTTATATAGCAGGACATCGGTTACAAGTACGAAAGGTGATCCCTACACCACAACAGTGTAGAAATTGTTGGCGATTTGGCCATCCAGCGAAATATTGCAGATCTATCGCCGAATGCCCAGTCTGTGGTGCCGATGACCATTCTAATACGTCTTGCAATCGATCTCCCTCTTGCCTTAACTGTCATGAGGCTCACCCTTCGTACTCTCGCCGTTGTCAGGTCTATTTAAACGAGCGGGAAATCCGTTACCTCAAAGAGACAGAAGGTCTCCCTTATGCCATGGCAGTTTCTCATCTCCACCTCCAAGGGAGACTCCCACGTGTTTCTTATTCCCGTGTTTCAAAACGTCCCCCCACTTCTCGTATCCCATCTTCTACACCCACCACTGTGGTTACCTCTCCCATAATCACTCCTGTATCTAATCCTTTTGCTGTCCTCGGCTCAGACGTCCCTACTTCAACGCCTCAGTCTAATCTCGCTTCTCCGAGTTCTCTCTCACAAGCCTCAGTATCGACGAGACCTCGTACGACACCTCTTCCCAATCGTCCCTCTACTTCTCAAAAGTCAAAAAAAGGTCCGGTAACACCTCCTACCCATCTTCCACCTCCTCATTTTACCCTCCCTGTCTCTGTCCCTAGTTCTTCCCCTCTCACTGGCTCAGTTACAAGTGCAGAGGTTCACCCTCCTCCTCGTAATGTACCTTCCTCCCCTGTTCCCTCCCAAGTTTCTCCCTCTTCTGCCACCTCCCAGGTTCCTGCCTCTTCTGTCCCCTGCCATGCTTCTCCAGTTCCCTCCACCCTTTCGCCCCCCCCTACCTTGGTACAGTCCAATACAGTTCCAATCTTTACTCATCCTCCCCCTACCATTCCCAATATTGTCTCCCATACGACATCTCTGAATTCCGAAACACTTGAAGCAATCTCTGAATATATTGCAGAGACCAAACCATCAATGGACACTGATCCACCTCCCGCTCTTTCTCTCTCCTCTGCTCCATCTACGCAACTCCTTTCTTCACAGCGCACTGTTTTCCTTCGCTGCTTGAACATTTTCCACTGCCTCCGCATGTGGACTTTTCTAACCCTTCTAGTCCGTAGGAACCCTTACCTGCGGATTCCAAGTATCTTTATCATTGCCAATCATGGCCTATTTACAGTGGAATATACGCGGCCTCAGGGGTAATCGGGGTGAGCTTCAGATGTTACTCTCCCAGTTTGCCCTGTTGGTGTTTGCTTACAAGAACCAAAATTACACTCTGCTTTTTATTTCTCACATCTCGGGCTATAATTATTGTATTCTTCAGATCCTTTTCCTGTGGGACCTTTAATGAAAGTGCCCTTCTTCTCCGCACTGATATTCCGTACCATCAGCTATTTTTTTCATACTTCGCTGCATTACACAGCAGCCCGTATCCACTTACATAGGGGGTATACGCTCTGTTCTTTATATCTCTTCTCCTTCCCGGGCAAAATCTATTTCCGGATTTTGCCTTCCTTGTTTCGTCATTACCGCCACCGATTCTATTACTTGGGGATTTAATGCCCACCATTTCCTCTGGGGGGGTCTCACTGTGATTCCCGTGGAATTTTAGTTTTGAGGCTTTTCTTGCCACCCACCCCCTCCATGTTTTAAAAAACAGGTACTCACACCCATTTTGATCCTCGGACTCATACTCTCTCCCTTTCATCGATCTCTCAGTTTGCTCTTCCCCCGCCGCATTAGACTTCACTTGGTCTGTTCTCCCGGACTTACATGACAGTGATCATTTCCCAATCATTCTTACTTCCCCTTCATATTCGCCACCTCTTCGCACCCCCCGATGGCAATTTTAATCGGCAAATGGAACCTTTACTCACACCTAACTGTTTTTAAAAGAGGTTCCTTCTTCGTCCTCCATCGATGAGCTTTACACCCTTTCCGTCCTCCCCTTTTTACCGCAGCTTCTCATTCTAATACCCCAAACTTCGGGCAGGCATTCTCAGAAATGCGTGCCTTGGTGGTCCCTGCTTGTGCTCGTGCAGTACGTTTGAAACGTGCTGCATGGGGGAGGGACCGGTACAATAGAACCACAGAGCGACTCCTTGATTTTAAACAGAAGCGTGCGATCGCTCGCCGTGTCATCCCTGACGCTAAACGCACTTGCTGCGAGATTATGTCTCCACCATCACCTCTGCTTCCTCTAGAGTGCAGTCGGAAAAAAGTACAAAACTGAGTGGTAAATATTCTCCTGACCCGGCTCCTGTTCTGCGGGTTGCCGGTGTTGATATAGCAAACCCCTAGATGTTGCCAATGAAATTGGCAATCATCTGGTCCGTATTCTCAGGGACTCCATCTATGCCCCTCATTTCTTTCCTCAAAGTCTGCCAGAGAGCTAGCACCCTTGGACTTTCTTCTCTCAGAGAAGAAACAGTATAATGTGCCTTTTACATTCAAGAACTGGGCAACACTCTCAGCTTGTCGATCATCGGCAGCTGGGCCCGACGACATTCATATTCGTATGCTAAAACATTTACATCAGTCAGCCCTTGCAGTCCTATTACGCCTTACAATCTTATTTGGTCACAAGGAGTTCTTCCACAGCTGTGGAAATCCGCCATTGTTCTCCCTTTCCGCAAACCAGGCACTACGGACATGAAACCTCCCACTATCGTCCCATTGCTCTTACCAGTGCAGTTTGCAAAGTAATGGAACGCCTAGTAAATAGACGTTTAGTGTGGTATTTAGAGACACACAACAGTCTCTCCACTCGTCAATATGGCTTCGTAAGGGACGTTCTACCATAGACCCCTTACTACGCTTGGATAACGTATGTTCGTAATGCCTTTGCGAATAACCACTCAGTTATTGCCATATTTTTTGACCTTGAGAAGGCATATGACACGACTTGAGGTATAATAATTTTAGCCCAAGCCCACTCCTTAGGCCTTCGAGGCAATCTACCATCCTTCCTTAAGAACTTTTTAACTGACAGGCATTTCCGTGTTCGGGTTAATAATGTGCTCTCCCCGTGGACTTTATCCAAGCTGAAGGTGTCCCCCAGGGATGTGTTCTGAGCACAACACTTTTTCTCCTTGCTATTAATGATTTGGCCTCTAGTCTTCCATCAAATATTTGGTCATCACTCTATGTTGATGACTTCGCTATTGCCTGTGCAGGCGCTGACTGTCACCTCCTTACAGTTTCTCTCCAACATACAGTTGACCGTGTTTCCAATTGGGCCACCACACGTGGGTTTAAATTTTCCAGCACTAAAACCCACCAGATCACTTTCACTAGACGCTCTGTCATCTCCGATCATCCTTTGTACCTCTATGGCTCCCTATCCCTGAACGTGATACAGTCAAGTTTTTCTGGCCTCCTCTTTGATCGTAGGTTATCCTGGAAACCTCACATTACCTCTCTGAAGGCAACTTGTCACAGCCGGCTGAATCTTCTTAAAACCCTTGCTCATCTTTCATGGGGAGCTGATCGTCGAACCCTCCTTCGCCTACATTCCACCCTTATTTTATCGAAACTTGATTATGGTGACCAGATCTATCAGCGGCATCTCTGCTACTCTCTCTAGCCTTAACCCCATTCATCACCAAGATTACGTTTATGCCTTGGTGCTTTCCGTCTCTTCCCCTGTCGAGAGCCTCTATGCAGAAGCGAACGTTCCATCCTTATCCGATCGCCGTGATGCCCATTGCCTGCGCTACTATGTACGCTCTCATGATCTCCGCAATCCTTCCATTTATAGAATGGTCACTGATATTAGTAGACATTCTTTATTTGTTCGCCGCCCTGCTTACTCCGTCCCTTCTCTCTTCGCCTTCATTCGCTCTTGTCTTCTCTTCAACTACCACCTTTCTATGTACATGTAGCATCTCACTTTTCCCTACCCCCCTGGGAAGTTCCAGCTGTTTCGAGTCTGTTCTTTCTCCCTCCCTTGCTCGAAAGCCCAACTGTCTACGGTCGCTTCCCGCTCTCTTTTTCTTGACCACTTTCACTCTCACTCTCATGCCATTGCTGTGTACACAGATGGCTCTAAGTCTTCTGACGGCGTAGGATTCGCAGCAGTGTTTCCGGACAGCGTCGTACAAGGACATTTACTATCTTCGGCTAGTATTTTTACTGCTGAATTATATGCCATCCTTACAGCACTTATCCGTATTGCATCTATGCCTGTGTCATCATTTGTGGTTGTCTCAGACTTCCCTTAGTGCTTTACAGGCTATACAAAATTTGATACACCTCACCCCTTAGTCCTCCGTATCCAACTTTGGCTACGCCGCATCTTTACCAAGCATAAAGATATTGTTTTTTGTTGGGTCCCTGGTCATGTTGACGTACAGGGCAATGAACAGGCAGACACTGCTGCGCGGTCAGCAGTACATGACCTACCAGTTTCCTATAGAGGTATTCCATTTACGGACTATTTTGCTGCAATATCTTCCCACCTTCACACCCGTTGGCAACAACGTTGGTCTACTATGCTCGGCAACAAACTTCAGTCTATAAACCGAGTATAGTTACTGGCCGTCTTCTTATCACCAGTGTCGAGGTGGGAGACACTCTCTCCCGTCTTCGCATTGGCCATACTCCGTCTTACTCATGGATATCTCATGGAGAGGCGTCTTGCTCCTCTCTGTGAGAATTGCCAAGCTCCATTATCAGTCAGCCACATTCTGTTAGACTGTCCACTTTATCAACGAGCACGCAGAATTTACCTCTGTCGTCGTCTTCGCTCCGCTGCTCTCTCTTTACCTTCCCTTCTCGCTGATGGACCCACCTTTCATCCGGACTCTCTCATTGACTTTTTGACAACGACTGACTTACTTCACAAATTCTGATACCTTCAGCCCTTTCTACTTCAATCTCTTGCTACCCTCTACCCCCGTACTATCCCCTGCCCCGCTGTTTTCTGTAACCTGCTGATCATCCCCCCTCCCTTCTGCCATCCAATTCCCTTGCTTCCTTCCCCACCCTGCAGCGCTGTATAGCCCTTGTGGCTTAGCGCTTCTTTTTGATTATAATAATAATAATAGGCTTTGAGGTTCCACTACTTGGACCTGTTGTAACAAGACTTTGTCGCCAATACAAAGAAAGACTAAGAGCACTTAGAGTTGTGGCAGGGCTTCACCCCAGGTATGGTGCTAATGTTAAAATTGTGAAAATGATGTATTTTGCTTATATTAGATCATTGGTTGATTATGCTGCGCCACTACTTGCTCTTGTGTCTGACTGGAAGCTTGGAGGGCTGGAAAAACTGCAGAACGAAGCAATGAGGATCATTTTAGGATGCCCTCCTACTGCCAAAATTTTAAATATGCAAAAAGAACTTGATATTCCAAGCATCAGAGATCGTGTTACTGAAAGAAATATTCTAATTGGGGTTAATATGCTCAGGCAAGCTCATTCAAACCCCTGCACAGAAGCCCTCCAAACTTTCCTCAGCACTGGTGAACACTCCTCCAGATGGATCGAAAAAACTGGAACCGACCTCCGCATGAATCAGATACATGATCTATGTCAAGTAAGGCAACAGCGGCACTTCTCCGCTCCATGGAATATTACCCTATTCCAAACTACCATTCCTCCATTTCCCCCCAAACTACTTCTTAAATCACAACCAAAACTTCGCCTTGAAGCAAACATGAGGCCTTAAGCTGTATTGATACTTAGTCACACAGCACACACTCTCGCAAATTATTTACGCTGATGGTTCTGTTCACCAAACCACTGGTGCAGCTGGTAGTGCTGCTGTTGTCGTACAGAGTGATGGCTCTCTTAAAGAAATTGGAGCACGCATCAATAATTGGGCCTCTACCCTTCAGACAGAACTGTTTGCCATACTCCTTGCACTGAAATGCATCTATGTATCAAAGATTGACAGTTTAATTGTAACTGATTCTCTGTCATCCATAAATGCTCTCAACTCATTAAGCATAAATTGTGGCATGCTTGTGTCAGAAGCCAGACACAGGTATGGTAGGATTGTGGACAGTGGAGTCAGAGTGCACATGCTGTGGATTCCATCTCACATTGGTCTTCAGATGCATGATAGAACTGATAAACTGGCTAAGCTGTATGCTTTCAAAGAGGGAGTAGATCTTGGCTTGTCAGGTAGTAGTTTGAGAACAATAATACGAAAAGAACTTCAACTGAATTTTATGGACTTAAGGGCGTACCCCCTCTTCCTTTTTTTTTTTTTTATTTTTCAACCGATTTATTTTATTTTTGGTGTACTTTTAGAGGTGGATATGTAGAAGCATGGGACAAAGTTTCAGTATGATTGGCCAAAAAACAACAGAGAAAAAAAATCTAAACATAATTTTTATATATGGCAGCACGACCTGACAAATTGGCACTACGCACTTCCGACATTCCCAACTGTTAGAATACAACTAGCACGACGTTTTTACATAGCCATTTCATCTAATATATCTTATTATCATGTTAAAAAAAATACATTTGACAGAATTTTTCGCATTCGCCAAAATATCTGCCTTTTACCCCCCATAAAATAAAAAATATTTGAGATATTCCAAAAAATCTTACGTCTCAATTTCAACACACACTTTGTTTTATATTGTCTGTGAGAGAGAGAGAGAGAGAGAAAATCATTTCATACCAATCAGCTGGGATAACCCTGGGTAGGGAGTGTTAACCAGCACAGGATAACCAGGGTTGGGGAGTGTTAGGCCAGCCGGATAACCAGGGTAGGGAGTGTTAGCCAGCCAGGCTATCCCTGGGTAGGGGAGTGTTTGCCAGCCAGGATAAACCAGGGTACGGAGTGTTAACCAACAGGATATCCAGGGTTAGGGAGTAGTGTTAGCAGCCTCGGATAAACCCAGGGTCGTAGGGAGTGTTAACCAGCCAGGATTAACCCGGGTGGAGGTTAGCCAGCAGGATAACCCCAGGGTAGGGAGTGTTTGCCAGCCAGATAACCAGGGTACGGAGAGTTAAACCAAACCAGGATAACCCAGGGGAAGGGAGTGTTAGCCATCCTGGATAACCCAGGGTAGGGAGAGTGTTAACCAGACAGGGATAACCCAGGGTAAGGGCAGTGGTTAACAGCCAGATAACCCAGGTGGGAGTGTTAGCAGCCAGGATAACCAAGATAGGTAGAGTTAACCTCCAGGATAACCCAGGGTAGGGAAGTGTGTTAGCCAGCCAGGTTACCAGGGTACGGAGTGTTAACCTCAACCAGGATAAACCCAGGGAGGGAGTGTTAGCCAGCTGGAACCCAGGCGTAGGGAGTGTTAACCAGCAAGATAACCCAGGGTAGGGAGAGTTAACAGCAGGATAACCCAGGGTAGGGAGTGTTTAACAGCCAGGATAACCAGGGTAGGGAGTGTTAAGCCGCAGGATACCCAGGGTTAGGAGTGTTAGCCAGCAGGATAACCCAGGGTAGGAGTGTATAGCCAGCCAGGATAATCCAGGTTAGGGAAGTGTAGCCAGACAGGATAAACCCAGGGTAAGGGAGTGTTAGCAGCCAGGATAACCAGGTTAGGGAGTGTTAGCTAGCCGGATACCCAGGGTAGGGAGTGGTTAGCCAGCCAGGATTAACCCTGGGTAGGGAGTGTTAACAGCCAGGATTAAACCCAGGGTAGGGAGTGTTAGTCAGCCAGGTTAAACCCAGGGTAGGGAGTGTTAACCGGCCCGGGGTATAACCCAGGGTAGGGAGTGTTAGTCAGCGGATAACCTAGGGTAGGGAGTGTTAACCAGCCCAGGATAACCCCAGGGTAGGGAGTGTTAGCCAGACAGGATAACCAGGGTAGGGAGTGTTAGCCAGCCAAGATAACAGGGTAGGGAGTGTTAGGCCAGCCAGGAGAACCCAGGGTAGGGAGTGTTAGCCAGCCAGGATAACCCAGGTTAAGAGATAGATAAGATTTCGTTCGGATTTTTTAACCCCGGAGGGTTAGCCACCCAGGATAACCAAGAAAGTCAGTGCCGGTCATCGAGGATGTCTAATTATTTCCATGGGGGTCCTTAATTTGTCCCCAGGATGGACCACACCAGTCGGCTAAAACACCCCAGGTACCTGTTTGCTGCTAGGTGAACAGGGGACACAGGTGTAAGGAAACGTGTCGAAATGTTTCCACCCACCGGGAATCGAACCCCAGGGCCCTCCGTGTGTGAATTGGGAGCTTTAGCAACCAGGGCACAGGCCACTCAGGGAGTGTTAGCCAGCCAGGATAACCCAGGGTAGGGAAGTGTTAGCCAGCAGGATAACCCAGGTTAGGGAGTGTTAAGCCGCATGATAACCCAGGGTAGGGAGTGTTAGCCAGCCAGGATACCCAGGGTAGGGGAGTGTTAGCCAGCAGGATAACCCCAGGTTAGGGAGATGTTAGCCAGCCAGGATAACCCAAGACAAGAAAGTCAGTGGGTATCAGGATTTGTGTCTGTCTTTACCATTGTGGTCCATTCGTTGTGTTCCCAGGGATGACACCCACACAGTATCTAACACCAGGTACCTACTTATTACTAGGTACACGACGGTTAGCAGGTGTTTGTAAGTTGAATAACACCAGTGTTTACACTCTTTCCAGGGTCGAACCAGACCCCTCAGTGTGTGACGGCCAGGAGTTTTGCCTACAAGGACACTCCAAACACCAGTATAGTGTAGAGCTTCTCCAAAGGTAGTCTTTTACTCCAACAATACAGAGTCTCCAACCACAGAGTTCTTACACTCCAGAGCCGTACAGAGCTTCTCCAACAGGAGTACTTATACTCCAACAGCTCAGTGACAGAGCTTAACAGTGAGCTGTGATCAGCGCCCTTGTGGTTTATCGCCGAGTTTTGGCTGGTTAAACAAGTCAGCCCTTACACCAAACACTACAAACTTTCACAGTGTCAGCCCTTTCAATCCAAACTACAGCTCTAACAGTGTCAGCCTCCAACACTACAGCACCACAGTGTCAGCTCCAACACTCGCTCCAACAGTGTCAGCCCTCCAAACACTTACAGCTCCAACAGTGTCAGCTCTTACCCTCAACACACTGCTCCTCCAACAGTCAGCTCGAACAATTCAAGAGTTGTCAGCCATGGTCATCCCAACACTTGCACCTTCTCCACACAAGTCTCCCAACATGGCAACGAGAATCTTTTCGTAAATTCTTGAGGCTACGGCAACGAAGAGGAATAAACAAACTGAAGCAGGAGGATGGAGGACAAGCATTCCAGAGTTAGCACAGGTGTTTGATGGAGTTAGCACAGGTGTCTGATGAGTTAGCACAGGTGTTTGGGTGAGTTAGCACAGGTGTTTGATCGAGTTAGCACAGGTGTCTGATGAGTTAGCACAGGTGTTTGATGAGTTAGCACAGGGCTTTGATGAAGTTAGCACAGGTGTCTGATGAGTTAGCACAGGTGTTTTGATGAGTTAGCACAGGTGTTTGATGAGTTAGCCAGTGTTCTGATGAGTAGCACAGGTGTTTTGATGAGTTAGCACAGGTGTATGGTGAGTTAGCACAGGTGTTGATGAGTTAGAACAGGTGTCTGATGAGTTAGCACAGGTGTTTGCATGAGTTAGCACAGTGTTGGTGTAGTTTAGTACAGGTGTTTGATGAGTTATCACAGGTTTGTCTGATGGTTTGCACGGTGTCTGATGAGTTAGCACAGTGTGTTTGATGAGTTAGGCACAGGGTGTTTGATGAGTTAGCACAGTGTTTGGTGAGTTAGCCACAGTGTGTTTGATGGAGTTAGCACAGGTGTTGATGAGTATTAGCACAGGTGTTTGATGAGTTAGCACATGTGTTTGGTGAGTTAGCCCAGTTGTTTTTGAAGAGTTAGCACAGGTGTCTGATGAGTTAGCACAGGTGTTTGATGAGTTAGCACAGGTGTTTGGTGAGTTAGCACAGGTGTTTGATGAGTTAGCACAGGTGTTTGATGAGTTAGCACAAGGTGTTTGGTGAGTTAGGCACAGGGCGTTTGATGAGTTAGCACTAGGTGTCTGATGAGTTAGCACGGTGTTTGGTGAGTTAGCACAGGTGTTTTGGTGAGTTAGCACAGGTGTTTGATGAGTTAGCACAGGGGTTGATGAGTTAGCACAGGTGTTTGGTGATTTAGCCAGGTTGTTTTGATGAGGTTCAGCACATGGTGTTTGGAGAGTTTGAGTTAGCACAGCAGTGTCTTTGGTGAGTTAGCACAGGTGTTTGGGAGTTAGCACAGGTGTTTGGTTAGAGCACAGGTGTTTTGGTGAGTTTAGCACAGGTGTTTGATGAGTTAGCTCAGTGTTTGGGAGTTAGCAAGGTGTTTGGTGAGTTAGCACAGGTGTTTTGATGAGTTCAGCACATGTGTTTGGTGAGTTTGCAAGTGTTTGATGAGTTAGCCACAGGTGTTTGGTGAGTTAGCACAGGTGTTTGGTGAGTTAGCACAGGTGTTTGATGAGTTAGCACAGGTGTTTGATGAGTTAGCACAGGTGTTTGGTGAGTTAGCACAGGTGTTTGGTGAGTTAGCACAGGTGTATGATTGAGTTAGCACAATGGGTTTGGTGAGTTTGTTAGCACAGGTGTTGGTGAGTGTTAAGGTGTTGATGAGTTAGCACCGGGGTGTGTGGTGTGTTACAGGTGTTGATGAGTCTAGCACAGGTTTTGGTGAGTTATTCAGGTGTTTGGTGAGTTAAAGGGTGTTTGGTGAGTTGTTACAGGATTGGGTGAGTTATTACTAGGTGTTTGTGGTGAGTGAGGCACAGTGTTTGTTGTAGTTAGCACAGGGTTTGGTTGAGTTAGCACAGGTGTTTGATGAGTTGTACAGGTGTTTGGTGAGGTGTTACAGGTGTTTGCGTGAGTTTTATTATAGGCGTTTGGTGAGTTGGACACAGGTTGTTTGGTGAGTTAGCACAGGTGTTGGTGAGTTATTATAGGTTGTTTGGTGAGTTGTTAATTAACAAAGTGTTTGGTGAGTTGTTACAGGTGTTTGGTGATTTATAAGTGTTTGGTGAGTTAACACAGGTGTTTGGTGAGTTATTACAGGGTTTGGTAGTTAAAACAGTGTGTTTGGTGAGTTACAGGTGTATGGTGAGTTATTACAGGTGGTTGGTGAGTTGGCAACAGGTGATTTGATGAGTTATTATAGGTGTTTGGTGAGTTAACCGCAGGTGTTTGGTGAGTTATTTACAGGTGTTTGGTTGGTTGTTACAGGTGTTGATGAGTTGTTCCAGGTGTTTGATGAGTTGGTACTGGTGTTGGTGGCTGTTTCAGTTTTGTTGAGTTACAGGTGCTTGATGAGCTGTTACAGGTGTTTGATGAGCTGTTACAGGAGTTTGATGAGTTGTTACAGGTGTTTGATGAGTTGTTACAGGTGTTTGGTGAGTTGCACAGGTATTTGGGATGAAGTTAGCACAGGGTGTTTTGTGAGTTAAAGGTGTTGGTGAGTTATCTAGGAAGTATGTCATCAAAGTTATCACAGGTGTTTGGTGAGTTATCTAGGGTGTATGGTGAGTTATCACAGGGGTTTGGTGAGTTATCTAGGGTGTATGGTGAGTTATCACAGGTGTTTGGTGAGTTCAGACCCAGAGTTATTCTATGTATTATTTTTTCAGAAACTGAGGGGCACAACTGGTCAGTGTATCTTTGTAAAAAAAAATTTCAGATACTTTTGGATCGATTTTATACTATTTTATATTTTTGTTTCAGAAAGAGTGGGTGCGAAACCGATCGGTGAATTCGCCGGGGAAAAAATTTCAAATAATCCCAGAGATTATTCCTGAAACTTATTGTTCCCCATCTGGAGGGTTTTTCAGGTGGGTTCTTAATGTTGAAGTTCAGTCTCCCGTCGAGCTTCCCCGCGTGACACAATGTTCCGTGCTTTGAAAAATTTAATAATATTTAATATGACGGGGATACAGTGTAATACAAGAAGTCTTCAACTTACAAATACATTGGGAACCTGTATTGTGTATGTAATATTAATAATGCAGTAAGTATTACTAATACAACCTAATACAACACCTCAATTACTGGGAGCGCTTGAGGTTTCTAAACCTGTATTCCCTGGAACGCAGGAGGGAGAGATACATGATTATCATACACCAGGAAAATCTTGCTGGACTAGTACCGAACTTGCACACGAAAATCACTCACTACGAAAGCAAAAGACTTGGCAGACGATGCACCATCCCCCCAATGAAAAGCAGGGGTGTCACTAACACGTTAAGAGACCATACAATAAGTGTCAGGGGCCCGAGACGGTTCAACTGCCTCCCAGCACACTATGGGGGCGATCTACACAGACCCTGGCAGTCTTCAGCTAGGCACTGGAAAGCACCTAAAGTCAGTTCCTGATCAGCCGGGCTGTGGCTCGTACGTTGGTTTGCTGTGCAGCAGCAGCACAGCTGGTGATCAGGCGTGATCCACAGGAGGCCATGGTCCAGACCGGGCTGGGGGCGTTGACCCCCGAAAACTCTCTCCAAGGTAAACTCCAGGTAAAATCCTCACGTAAACGACGGAGTACGTCCTAAGACCACTTTGGTTAACAAATTCATGGCAAAGTGAGGATCATCCTATAATGGTAGTGGGTTTGTGTAAAAACAATCTTTGATTTTGTTATAATGTGCCTTTGGCACTATATAACAATCTGGTATATTTTTTAAATGTTTATCGTGTATACAGTTACGAACATCTGAAATTTACAAATAGACTATAACTAGAGCTTCATTTAAGGAGGTTATTAATTGAATATTCAAGAGGTTGCTAGTAGAATGCAGGTAAATTACCATTTCAAATCACTATGAAGCTGTGTGATAGGTCTGTGGTCAGTCAAAACAAACGGGCTTCCCACAAGCATACATTGTCATTTTTTGTGGAATAATTAGTAATGACACGCCCTTGGGCAGATATCCAAGAACTAGCTCAAGCAGTATTAAAACGGGAAGTGGTTTTTGGGTATCCCAATGGATAAAATCTCGGAACTAAAATCACAAGGGTATTAAAAGAGGTCAACATCAAAGGCTGCTTTCATAGACAACTGTAAGCTTCTACAACGGAAAAGAATAACAGGAGCGGCTAAAAGATGGTCAATATATTGAAAATTCGCAGGGAGACACTGGTCCAGAGAAAATAGCAAGCATCGAACTTAAGCTAAAAGAATCCTTTAGGAGTCAGGAATCGCGGGAAGAACTAAAAGCCAACACAAGCCCTTCCCTCCCCCCCTACTTTACACTCAGCCCCCCAAATCAAAATCGAGAACAACGTCCGTATTGCGGCCCTACTTAACAAAGATGGGTCAACACAGATGACAGCAAGGAAAGTGTGACGCTACTCAAACAAGTCCCTATATGACTCAGTTTTTAGCAAGCAGCTAACCAGACTGAGAGTCGAAGATCAAAATGAATTTTTTTGAGAGAGCCACAAAAATTTGATTAACACAAGCCTATCCGATGTTATCCTGCACGCCAAATGACTTCGGAACATGCGATAAATGACATGCCATGGCATCTGCACCAGGGCAGACTCATGGAACTCTGGTCATCAAGAAACTGCAGAAGCCCTATCAGATGCCTTTCATCCTATTTATGGAGAGGGAGCATGGACACGGGGGTCGTCCCCCTCAGATTACTAAAAACAACAGACAATAGCCCATCCACAAAGGGGGCAGTTAAAGCAACAGCAAAGAACTACAGCCATATAGCACTAACATCCCAGATCATAAAAATTTTGAAAAAAAAATAAATGGGGTCCTAAGACGCAAGATCCCCAAATCTAGAAACCCATCAGTTACACAACCAGGGCAACATGGGTTTTAGAACAGGTCGCTCTGTCAGTCTCAATAAGGCACCTACGAAAAGGTCCTAAATGCACTAGAAGACAAAAAGAATGCAGATTTAATATATACAGACTTTGCAAAAGCCTTCGACAAGTGTGACCTGGCGTAATAGCGCACAAATGCGCGCTAAAGGAAATAACGGGAAAGTCGGCCGATGGATCTATAATTTCCTCACTAACAGAACACAGAGAGTAGTCGTCAACAGAGTAAAGTCCGAGGCAGCTACGGTGAAAAGCCCCTGTTCCACAAGGCACAGTACTAGCTCCCATCTTGTTCCTCATCCTCATATGCGACATAGACAAGGATGTCAGCCACAGCACCGTGTCTTCCTTTGCAGATGACACCGAAATCTGCATGACTGTGTCTTCCATTGCAGACACTCCCAAGGCTCCAGGTGGACTTTAAACCCAAAATCTTTCAGTGGGCGGCAGAAAACAATATGGAAGTTCAACGATGAGAAAATTTCAATTACTCAGATATGGAAAAATTTGAGGAAATTAAATCTTCATCAGATTTACAAACAAATTCTGGCCACAAAATAGAGCGAAACACCAACGTCAAAGGCCCTGGGAGAGTGATTATGTCGGAGGATCTCACCTTCAAGGACCATAACATTGTATCAATCGCATTGCTAGAAAAATGACAGGATGGATAATGAGAACCTTCAAAACTAGGGAGGCCAAGCCCATGATGACACTCTTCGGGGTCACTTGTTCTATCTAGGCTGGAATATTGCTGCACTCTAACAGCACCTTTCAAGGCAGGTGAAATTCCCCCGACCTAGAAAATGTACAGAGAACTTTCACGGCGCGCATAACGGAGATAAAACACCTCAATTACTGGGAGCGCTTGAGGTTTCTAAACCTGTATTCCGGGAAACCCGCAGGAGGGAGAGATACATGATTATATACACTGGAAAATCCTAGAGGGACTAGTACCGAACTTGCACACGAAAATCACTCACTACGAAAGCAAAGACTTGGCAGACGTTTGCCCCATCCCCCCAATGAAAAGCAGGGGTGTCACTAGCACGTTAAGAGACATACAATAAGTGTCAGGGGCCCGAGGGCTGTTCAACTGCCTCCAGACACATTAAGGGGGATTACCAACAGACCCCTGGCAGTCTTCAAGCTGGCACTGGACAAGCACCTAAAGTCAGTTCCTGATCAGCCGGGCTGTGGCTCGTACGTTGGTTTGCGTGCAGCCAGCAGCAACAGCCTGGTTGATCAGGAGCTGATCCACCAGGAGGCCTGGTCACAGACCGGGCCGCGGGGGCGTTGACCCCCGAAACTCTCTCCAGGTAAACAACAGATGGGAACATAAAAAGTCTGGGCTGCATGGTACTTCCCTTGATACTGGCCATGTAGTCAGAAACTGTAAGGCTGGTGATGATGTCCTGGTAGTCAGTAAATGTGGGGCTGATAGTGCTGTCCTGGGAGACAGTAATGGTGAAGCTGGAGGTGCTGTCCTGGGAGACAGTAATGGTGAATCTGGGATGCTGTCCTGGGAGACAGTAATGGTGAAGTGGAGATGCTGTCCTGGGAGACAGTAATGGTGAAGCTGGAGATTTTGTTCAGGTAGTCGGGAATTATACGCAAGAAGGAATACATATAAATGACCTCATAGGGGACAGGAGCAATGTAGGGAAACAAAATGTAGTCAAGATAAGATAAAACCAATATTACAAACTAGAAATACCGAAGGAAATAGCAAACAAGAGGACTCCACTAGCAATAGTGGGATTTTATTACCAAAAATAACTGGTGGGAGCTCCATTGTTGGTGCTAGGGAGGATAGAAGTAAGACAGGGAAACATGCACCAACAGGGAATAAAGTCACAGAACCCAAGGCAAAAGGAAAAACCAAGCCTGTGCACTACTATGCACTCGGTATCTGCTGGCATGGGAAATCTGGAAAAACAGATGGGACGTGCAAACTATGACCCCTAGAAAATGCCATGCCCATATGGGCAACAGGAAAATGCAAACTCCCTTCTGTAAGCTTTTTCACCCCGAATGTGTACCTTTTCAGTAAGGAAAGACTGTGCTATAACTTAAATTTCCAGGCATACCATCTAAAGGGGACCAAAAGATACAAAACATCCAGGCCATGGGGAAAACCTGGATGCCACAGCCACTCAAGAGGGAGAGGTTTTTTAGTGCCAGGAAGGAAAAAAACTGGCAGGAAATGGCAGAAATCGTACACCAAATCCAGTCATTCCTGGAGTGGAACCACAGTCGATGGCCTCCACTCCAAACCAACAGATACAGATATAATGCCGGAAAAAAAAATCCCCCCCGTACCAACATACCACCAGTCCGATAACTTCTTCTTGCAAATATACAGGGTCTAAAGCCAGCAACAAACAACAAAATACCTTTATCCATGGCTGCTTGCAGAGGCAAAGGCAATGTTGTGGCTTTCATGAGACCCACAAAAAGGATCAGGAAAACGAAATATGGACCCCAGGTTAAAACCTTGCGTGTGACAGAGTAAAAGGAAAAAAGGGGGGGGGGGGTTGGCCTGTACATTGCAGAGCCCTTTGGGTTTGACAAAAATGCTTAATGCCTAAATGATGTAGTGGAGTTTTGCAGAAAAGGTCAGAACCAAAACCTAGTTTTGGGGTAGTCAAAGCCCCCGGATGCAACCCCAGAAATTTCCCGGAAAAAGCTTTTAAAAATTGACCATGTCTGGAAAATTTCCAGCTCCTGCACCAAACATTTTGCCCCTGGGGGATTTACAAAGGCAAAAAAATAGAGGAATTAGCAAATAATATTGTTGAGAATAAAACCGGGGCGCTTTGATGAAACTACACTCACGAAAGCTTTTAAATCTTGAAAAAAAATTCGTTTAAACCAGCAAATAATGAGCCTACTAACTGGAGAAACATAGCCTCATCTTCAAACAATGATGATTGTAAAAAAGCCCACCATATAAAAAACTATACTGAAAACATAATTGAGGTTCAGACTGTATGCGCGGAGCCCGACGCAAAATGAATTAGTCATGAGGGAGATTCAAAAATTAAACTTAAATAAAAAAATTTTTTAAAGGGGGACCAAAAAAACCCAACCCAAATTAAGTGGGGTTTATACAAAGCAACCAGCCCCCAAAAACTTATGCCTAGAACAGAAAAAATCGGTGGCACTGATGTATGCACGGGCTTTTTCCCTCTAAGAAAAAGGAGGAGTGATGGAAAATAGAAAGAGACAGGCGCCCCCTTTACAGGCGACGGAAAAAGAATAAAAAGAGCGGCTAAAAGAGGTCAATATATTTGAAATGCGTGGGGACACTGGCAGAGAAATAGCAAGCTCAAACTTAAGCTAAAAGAATCCCTTTTGGAGTCAGGAATCGCGGAAGAACTAAAAGCCAAATGAAATCGAAAGAAAAACCCAAGTTTTCTTTCCCATGCCAAAATCAAAAACGAGAACAACGTCCAGTTTGGGCCCCCACTTTAAAAAGAGGGTCCCACACAGTGCGCAAGGAAAGAGTGAGTACTCAAGTCCCCAAAAATGATCAGTTTTTACAAGCCTAACCAGATGGAGTCGAAGATCAAAAAGAATTTTTTTTGGGGGAGCCACAAAATTTGATTAACACAAGTTTTGATGTTATTTTCGCCCAAATGACTTCGAACAGGCGTAAATGAATGCCCTGCACTCTGCCCCAGGGCCCGATCATGGAACTCTGTGTTCATCAAAAACTGCAAGAAGCCCCCATCAGAGCCTTTTCCTCCCATGGGAGGGAGCATGGACGGGGTCGTCCCCCGTTATAAAAACAACAGACATGCCCCTCCACAAAGGGGGCGTAAAGCAACAGCAAAGAATACAGCCCAAAAGCACAACATCCCATTCATAAAAAACTTTGAAAGGGCCTAAGAAGCAAGTCACCACCATCTAGAAAAAACCCCCAAATTACACAACCCCGGGAAATGGGTTTAGAACAGGTGCCCTGTCTGTCTAACTATTGGATCACTACGACAAGGTCCTAAAAGCACTAGAAGACAAAAAAAAATGCAGATGTAATATATCAGACTTTGCAAAAAGCTTCGACAAGTGTGACCAGGGGGAATAGCGCACAAAAATGCGTGCTAAAAGGAAAAAAAGGAAAAGCGGGTCGTGGATCTATAATTTCCTCACTAACAGAACACAGAGGTGTCGTCAACAGAGTAAAAATCCCGGGGTATGGTAAAAGCTCGTTCCACAAAGGACAGTCTCGCCCCCCTTGTTCTCATCCCCATATCCCACATAGACAAAGGGTGTCACCAAGCACCCTGTCTTCCTTTGAGATGACACCGAAAAGCAAGAAGTGTCTTCCATTGCAGACACGCAAAATCGGCGGACATAAACCCAAAACTTTCAGTGGGCTGCAGAAACAAAATGAAGTTCAACGATGAGAAATTTCAATTACTCGATATGGTAAAAAAGAGGAAATAAATTTCTCAGAGTACAAAACAAATTTTGGCCCCAAATGAGCGAAAACCCCCGTAAAGACCTGGGAGTGATCATGTCGGGGACTCATTTAAGGACCATATTTTTATAATGATTTTCAGAAAAGACGGATGGGATAATGGAAACCTTCAAAAATAGGGGGGCCAAAGCCCCTGATGACCCCTTTCAGGTCATTTGTTCTATCAGGCTGGGAATTTTTCTGCACACTAACACCCCTTTTCCCAAGGCAGGTGAAATTGCCGACCTACAAAATGAAACAGAGAACTTTCACCCAGCATAACAGGGGTAAAAAACCTAAATTTTACGGGGGAGCGTTTTTTGATTTTTCTAAACCTGAAACCCCCAAAATAAAAGGGGGGGTAAGATACATTTTATATACCCCGGGAAAAACCCGAGGGACAAGAAACCGGGAAATTTGGGCCCCACAAAAAAATCCCCCACTACGAAAGAAAAAAGATTTGGGGCAAGAACTAGGGCACCACCCCCCCCAATTGAAAAGCGGGGGGTTTCACTAGAAAGTTAAAGATTTTTACAATAAGTGTCGGGGGCCCCGGGAACTGTTCAAAATGCCCCCCCAGCACACATTAAAGGGGGTTACCCCAAAAGTGGGGAAGGGGGGTCTTCAAGCTGGCACTGGACAAACACCTAAAGTCAGTTCCTGATTTAGCCGGGCTGTGGGGTCGTACGTTTTTGCATGCAGCCAGAAACAAACCCGCCTGGTTGGGTCAGGCTCTGATTTCCCCAGGAGGCCTGTTTACAAGGGCCGGGCCCCATGGGCGTTTACCCCCCGGGAACCCCCCCTTCCAGGGGAAAAATCCAGGTAGTGGGAAATGTAATTGTAATAAAAGAAAAGGGAAAAACTGCTTTTAATTTTCATTTTTAGGATGAATATTGGCAAAAGAGCCCGCGTAAGGGCCCAGGCGTCGGTAAAAAAGATTTCGTACGTCCCCTAAATGGGAAAAAGGCTGTATTGTAATTTTATTATAAAATTTTTAATCGAAAAAATTACACATAAGTGGAGGGAAATTTTCACCCTTTTTTTGTACTTCGTGGGCATTTTTATGCTTTAAAATTAAAATTTTTTACCGTTTGGGCCCCCGGGTTAAAAGATATTTTTTCACTCCCGAAGGTTTTTCAGGGCCGTACTAAGATAAGATTTTGTTCGGGGTTTTTTAACCCCCCGGAAAGGGGTTTGCCACCCCCGGGTAAAAAAAGAAAGTCAGTGCTCATCAAGGATGTCTAATTATTTCCATTGGGGGGCCCAAACTTTTTCCCCCCGGGTGCGCCCACACCGGGCCCCACAAAAAACCCCCGGTACCAAATTTTTGCTAGGGGACCAGGACAAAAGGGGTAAGGAAAATTGGGCGAAATGTTTCCACCCGCCGGGAAACGAACCCGGGCCCCCCGTGGGGGAAGCGGGAGCCCTTTTGCCAAACCCGGCCACCGGGCCCCTGAAACCCAATTTGTTCCCCCTAAGAAAATTGTGAAGAAAATTAGTCCCCTTTCAGACCCCCCAAAATACAGTACAAATGCACTTACATAAATACCCTTTCATTTTTAGTTTGCTTCGGAGGTAATCTTTTGGGGGGGGGTCCCCTTTAATTTTTTGGGGCCCCCCAATTAAAACCAAAAGGGTAACTGAAACTGCAGTTTTCAAATCGGTGAATATGGGGGGGGTCCCCACTGTATTTAAAACAAATTTAATTAAAAAATTGAACAGACCCACGTAAATTTTTAAAACCCGCACGAAACTAAGAGACGAAAGAAAATTTTCATTTTATGTTTTTCACTGAAGCGTATGGTCATACAATGTCCCGGATGTAAAAAGGGAATTTGGGCCTCAAGTTCTTTCAAGCAGTTTTAGTGGAGACGCTGAAGACTTAAACAATAACAAACTAAACGAAGGGGCACCCCAGTCGAAACCCTCAAGGGGAATTATTAACATCAGAGGGGCTAAAAACCGTGCCTCTCCTGTGTTCAGAAAAATTTTATAAACATTCTAGTATTTTTCCATCAGTATACGGGTGACAAAAATTTAAAAACCCCCTTTGTTTACAGTCTTAAAAAAATTAATGTACAGTATGTTTATTGTATCTGTACATTGTTCTTTAACAGTAAAAACACTTTTAATAATGATTTATATTAGTATTTTAAGTAAGCTTATATAATTTTTTTATACGTTTTATATAAGTACAATGCAATATATTATACATTTTAGGCCTTGGTTTACAATCGGGCAAATTTAAACCGGGGACAAATTTGACTTGTGTCGAGACTACGAAACCCCTGCCCCCACACTCAAAATTACAAAATACATGCAAGACATAATGAAAGACATTTAAAGGTAAAAATGTCAGAGTTAGGATACGTGTAGCTTATGATAAAAAGGTAATTTTCTTATAATTTGATTTTTTTTTCACCTCTATGTGTTGATCCTAAAGCTGGCGATGGTGAATGGCTCAGGGCCCAAAGGATAGGAGTTTTTTTTTCCCCTGGATTAAACCCTAAATTGACATTACTAAAGCGGTTAATGACCCTACGGGGTTTTTAGCACCCCTGACTAAAGGATGCACTAATAAAATGTTCTGTCGTTCTCGCCCCCTTTGACACTGACGGCTAATTCTATGTAGGGTTTTAGTCTTAAATTATTATTTTTATGATATTTCATATAGTTTAATTTGTTTTTTTTTATTACCCCCCATACCCCCCTTCCATATAAATTTTTCTATTTTTTGGGAAAAATTTTTTTTGTGAACATAATTTAGCCAAATAATTGCCATACCTGATTTTTGGGTACAAAAAAAATTTAGTAAGTCCCTTTAACACCTCCCCTTTCCCTTTGGCCCCGTGCCCCTTTGGTTTAGTGGACATCTCCCCTCAAAAAAAGGGAAAAGGGATTGACCATCTTCATTTAAGGATTTTTTGCCCGAAGTTCGGGGTAAATAATTCAGTTAACCCCTAATATCCCCCCTCCTTCGACCTGTTACTGTACGGTCTCCTCACGTGTACTTGTTTACAATGATCGGATCGACCCGCTCTGACCCTATTCCCTAAGGGGGGGATATATGGTCAGGGGGCTCTTTATCTAGGAAAATTTATCTGTGTCCCCCCAAGGAAGGTTCCTTGGTTTGGGGAGGGGGGTCTTGATTTGGGAAAATTTGGGTCTGTGCTCCGTTCCCCAAATTAACCTGACCCTATGTTAGCCCTTTTTCAATGCCATATGGGTTACGCTTGCTCTTCTTGGTACTCTGCCTTGACAAAAAAACTGAAAGATAGACTGCAAATCACCCAGAACAAAATCGTAAGATTCATCCTGGGGCTGGGACCAAGAGAACATATAGGCCAGGATGAATTACAGCAGTTGGATATGCTGAATGTTGAAGACAGAGTAAAACAACTGAAGCTAAATCATGTTTATAAAATTGCTCACAAACAATGTCCAGAATATCTTGCTGTCAATTTTGTCAAGGTTGGGAACCAAAGCAATCATAGTACTAGGGGGAGAGAGCACAACTTTGTAGTACCCACAGTCATTGGCCAGGCTTCAAACACCTTTTATTGTACAGCAATAAAGGAATGGAACAGACTACCCCACATGTCAAAGCCAGTCATAGCATGAACCAGTTCAAGAAGAGTGCCAAAAGGTGTCTGATGAATGTAGCTACAGAAAGGGAGGGGAATGATTTTCTATTTTTTAGCTAACATACATGTAAATTTTACCTTATTCCTAGTAATGACCCTCGTATTGTAGATAGTCTTTTTAGTATGATAATAAGATGTTATCTTCATTGTAGAATAATAAGAAAATATTATAACCTTTATATTATAATAATAAGGTAAAAGGACCCCAATGGAAATAAGTCACTCTGTCTGACTTTTTTGGGTTATCCTAGGTTCTCTACACACATGCTGCTATGTATGATAATTCTATGTAACTGTATTTGTGTATACCTGAATAAACTTACTTACTTACTTACTTACTAATGCCTTCTACATCTCCCCCCCCCCCAGGTGCTGTATAATCCTCCGGGTTTAGCGCTTCCCCCTTGATTATAATAATATATCTGTGCTCCAGTTCCCTAAATTAAGCCTGAATAATTCCATCCTCCCCCACCCACAGGCGCTGTATAATCCTACGGGTTTAGCGTTCCCCCATGATTATAATAATCTGACCAGTATGCAAATTTAAATATATTAATATTAGAGGTGATTTCCTCTTATTCTGTTTATTACAATATACAGTACACTACTGTATAAACATTTAAAAATATACCAGAAATGTTATAAATGTTGTAAATGTGACATTAAAACATTATCAAAAATGGTTGACACAAACTCACAACCATTATAGTACGATCCTCACTTAGCCACAAATATGTTTACCAACGTTGTCTTGAGAACGCAACTCTGTCATTAAGTGAGGAGAGGCTGTATGACCTTAATTTTTAAAGGGGTGGAGATGTAAGCCGGTGGAAGGCCTCGGTCAGACAACCAAAAGCTCCAGCTGTAGGTCATCATATGAGTAAGCCCAGCGTCAGGAAACACTTGTCCTGTGTCCTGACAAACCTTACCTAACCTAACCATCCATCTGGGTACTGACATTATACTTTCCACTATCAAGACTAAAGTTCAGCTAACTAGATCTTGAATCCCTTCTAAATGTTCCCGTGATCACTCCAACAGCACATTAAAGCCATTAAACCACAAGTTAACACTAACCAAGCATATAACACCTTTAGCACTGCAGTGTATAAGTATATTACATACAGGTGCACATAACTACAATTATCAAACAAATTGTCCTGTGGCTGGGTTGGTGACGCACTCAACTCACACACTAAAGTCCATGGTTCGATCCCTGGTATGGGTGGAAAAAACTAGGACATGTTTCCTTAAGACACCTGCTGTCCATGTTCACCTAGCAGTAAGTAGGTACCTGGGTGTTAGGTGACTGGTGTGGGTGGCATCCTGGGGACAAAATTAACCTAAGTTGTGGGAAATGTTCTACATAACCAGGAACTTCATATATAGTATGGCCTATATTATTATTATTATTATTATTAATATTATTATTATTATTATTATTATTCTTATTATTATTATTATTATCATATAGTATGTCAATAATAATAATATAATAGGTATATCAGGTGCACCAGCACATGTACAAGGTGCACCAGTACATGTACAAGGTATACCAGTACATGTACAAGGTGTACCAGTACATGTACAAGGTATACCAGTACATGTACAAGGTGTACCAGTACATGTACAAGGTGTACCAGTACATGTACAAGGTGTACCAGTACATGTACAAGGTGTACCAGTACATGTACAAGGTGTACCAGTACATGTACAAGGTGTACCAGTACATGTACAAGGTGTACCAGTACATGTACAAGGTGTACCAGTACATGTACAAGGGTACCAGTACATGTACAAGGTGTACCAGTACATGTACAAGGTGTACCAGTACATGTACAGGTGTACCAGTACATGTACAAGGTGTACCAGTACATGTACAAGGTGTACCAGTACATGTACAAGGTGTACCAGTACATGTACAAGGTGTACCAGTACATGTACAAGGTGTACCAGTACATGTACAAGGTGTACCAGTACATGTACAAGGTGTACCAGTACATGTACAAGGTGTACCAGTACATGTACAAGGTGTACCAGTACATGTACAAGGTGTACCAGTACATGTACAAGGTGTACCAGTACATGTACAAGGTGTACCAGTACATGTACAAGGTGTACCAGTACATGCACAAGGTGTACCAGTATATGTACAAGGTGTACCAGTACATGTACAAGGTATACCAGTACATGTACAAGGTATACCAGTACATGTACAAGGTATACCAGTACATGTACAAGGTATACCAGTACATGTACAAGGTATACCAGTACATGTACAAGGTATACCAGTCCATGTACAAGGTATACCAGTACATGTACAAGGTATACAAGTAAAAGTTTCAAACATACTATACCAATAAAGGGGTAACCCCAAACAGTTGTCAACTAGTAAGTGTATCTCATGACTTTATTCAAAAAGAACTAAGCAGGTTAAACCCAACTAAGAGCACAGGCCTGATAACATCCCGTCTTAGTTCCTAAAAGATGGTGCTTCTGAACTGTCAGTCCCTATTGCTCACATATAAATCTATCAATCACCACTAATACCGTACCGGAGGGGTTCAAGGAGGCCAGAGTTACTCCTATCTTCAAGAAAAATAATAGGTCTGATGTAAGCAACTACAGACCTGTTAGTATACTCAGTATAATATCTAAAATTCTAGAGGGGCGGTGTATTCTCAAGTAGTTAAGTACCTTTTTTCAATTCAATTCATTTCAAAGTTTATTCTCTATAAAGATTACAATGCTGAGTTTAATTCAATTCAATTCAAAGTTTATTCTCTATAAGGATTACAATGCTGAGTTTACAGAAATTTGGTTATTGTTTGGTTTACATGTAGTAAATTGTGATTACAGAGTGTACCACTAGAACGCTTAGCATGGCTAGGCATTTCGGGCATACTTAGTTTTATTCTTAATTGTAAAATATTACAAATTATGAGGTAAGTTGGTATTATGGCTAAGTGACTAAATACTAGTTTGTGAGTTTAGCAATGTGAATGCTTTTGTTTTGGCACAGTATATAGTTTCAGTATTGGAGTATCACAGGATTCATTATTTTAAGACTGAGATTAATATTTCTGTTTATGGTCAAATGAGTGAGCGAGTGTAAGTGTGAACCACCAGGTGGTATTCGTGTAGTTAGTTGACGGGGTGTATCAGGGAGATAAGATGTTTTCTAATGGTAGTTTTGAAGGTGATGAATGTGTCTGCAGTTCTAGAGTTCTCAGGTAGGGTATTCCAGATTTTAGGGCCTTTGACATACATTGAATTTTTGTAAAGGTTTAGTCGGACACGGGGAATGTCGTAGAGATGTTTGTGTCTGGTGTTATGCCTGTGGGTTCTGTCACAACTATCAAGAAAGCGTTTTAGGTCAAGGTTGATATTAGAGTTTAAGGCCCTGTAGATATAGATTGCACAGTAGTAAGTGTGGATGTACTGAACTGGGAGTAAGTTTAGATCTTTGAAGAGTGGGGGGGGTGTGCTGCCAGGGATGGGATTTAGTGATTATTCTTACTGCAGCTTTTTGTTGGGTTATTATTGGCTTTAGGTGTGTTGCTGCAGTTGATCCCCAAGCACAAATAGCATAGGTGAGGTATGGATAAATAAGTGAGTGGTTATAGTGTGAGAAGGGCATTTTGCGGCACGTAGTATCGTATCTTGGAGAGGATCCCAACCGTTTTGGATACTTTTTTGGCTATATGCTGGATATGGGTGCTGAAATTCAGGTTGTTGTCAAGGTATAAGCCTCGGAATTTTCCCCCATTATTTCTGGTAATTAGAGTGTTGTCAATCTTAATGTTAATTTGTGCATCTCTTGCTCTGCTACCAAACATAATATAGTAAGTTTTGTCAGTGTTAAGCGTAAGTTTATTGGCTGTCATCCAAGTCGATATTTTATTCAGCTCCTCATTCACAATGGTGTTGAGGGTGGCAAGATTAGGGTGAGAGATGACATAAGTCGTGTCATCAGCAAAGAGAATGGGTTTCAGGTGTTGGGATACGTTTGGAAGGTCATTGATGTATATGAGGAAGAGCAGGGGACCAAGGACACTTCCCTGTGGAACTCCAGTATCAAGTGGCCGTGTTGCTGATGCTGTGTCTTTAATGGTGACGTACTGATACCTATTAGTAATGTAAGATTTGAAATAAGCAAGCGCATGGCCTCTTATACCGTAGTGGTCAAGTTTGTGGAGTAGGATTTCGTGGTTTACTGTGTCAAAAGCTTTTCTTAGGTCAATAAAATTCCTAGTGGATATTCCTTATTTTCCAATGCTGTGTAAAGCAGATCTAGCATTTTTATGATTGCATCATTAGTGCTTTTATTTTTCCTGAATCCAAACTGGCAGGGGTTGAGTATGTTTTGAGCCGTTATAAATGAATACAGTCTCTTGTACACGAGTTTCTCAAGATTTTGGATAGCAATGGTAAGTTAGATATTGGCCTATAGTTGTTTAGTCTGTAGGGTCACCACCTTTATGTATTGGTGTAACCCTTGCCATCTTGAGTAGTTTCGGGAACGTGCTAGTCTCTATTGACGTGTGGTCCAGTTAGCTCGTCGCCATTATCTACATATGAGATAAGGGCGA
>NC_069483.1:25085785-25113134 GCF_026875155.1 Cherax quadricarinatus | reverse complement strand
TAAATATAAAATTTCCTACCTTTATCAAAATTACTGTTCACATATATGCTTCAAGGGTTAACCTTGATCTACACATCCCCTACCCACTCTGAAGCCTCCTTGCTCACCCGCAATTTACATTTGTCTTACTTAATTTTCAATTATAACTTCGTATACTTTTCCTGGTTATCAGTAACTTTTTCTCTATAATTTTTACAATCCTTTTGTCCCTTTCCCTTTTATAAAAGGAATATAACACGCTCTCGCAATCCTAGGTTTCTTCCCTCTTTCTTACATTTATTATAAAAAAAGTACAACAATCCAAACACTAATTCCCCCCTGCTTTTAAATTTTCTGCATGATCCATATTCCAGGCTTTACCCCCTTTCATCTACGTATTGCTCACGTACTCCACCAACTTACATTCTGCTCTTCTTCACTCCTAAAAGATGGTATACCTCCCTGGCCAGTGCATGAAATTACCGCCTCCCTTTCTTCCTCAACATTTAAAAGTTCCTGAAAATATTCTCACCATTACTAATACCTCCCTCTCCCCATCTACTAACTCCCTACTCTGTTTTTAACGGCCCAAATCCATACTTTCCCTAGGCTTTCTTAATTTGTTTAACTCACTCCAAAATTTTTTCTTATTTTCATTAAATTTTCTTGACAGTGCCTCCCCCACTCTTTCATCTGCTCTCCTTTTGCACTCTCTCACCACTCTCTTCACCTTTCTTTTACTCTCCATATCCTGCTCTTCTTATAACACTTCTGCTTTGTAAAAACCTCTCGTAAGCTACCTTTTTTTCTCTTTCATCACACCCTTTACTTCATCATTCCACCATCACTCCTCTTTCCTCCTGCCCCCACCCTCCTATAACCACAAACTTCTGCCCCACATTCTAATACTGCATTTTTAAAACTATTCCACCCTCTTCAACCCCCCCCCATACTCATCTTTGCACTACCCCACCTTTCTCCCAATAGTCGTTATATCTCGCCCGAACTTCCTCCTCCTTAGTTTATACACTTTCACCTCCCTCTTACTTGTTGTTGCCACTTTCCTCTTTTCCCATCTACCTCTTACTCTAACTGTAGTTAAAAACTAAAAAATGATCTGATATATCAGTTGCCCCTCTATAAACTTTGTACACCCTGGAGCCTACCCATCAACCTTTTATCCACCAAAAACATAATCTAACAAACTACTTTCTTTACGTGCTACATCATACCTTGTATATTTTTTTATCCTCTTTTTCATAAAATATGTTTTTACTTATTACCAAATTTCTTTCTACACATAGCTCAATTAAAGGCTCCCCATTTACATTTTACCCCTGGCACCCCAAATTTACCTATTTACTCCCTCCATAACATTTTTACCCACTTTAGCAGTGAAATCCCCAACCCCCAAATTACTCTCACACTTGATTCAAAACTCCCCACGCATTCACTAAAACACTTCCAGAATCTCTCTCTCTCTCCTCTACACTTCTCTCTTCTCCAGGTGCATACACGCTTACTATAACCCCCTTTTCACACCAATCTTTATTTTACTCCACATAATCCTTGAATTTATGCATTTTTAGTCCCTCTTTTCCTGCCATAGCTTATCCTTCAACATTATTTCTACTCCTTCTTTAGCTCTAACTTTTTTTGAAACCCCTAACCTATCCCATTTATTCCTCTCCCTTGAAACTCTCCCACCCCCCTTTAGCTTTGTTTCACTTAAAGCCGGACTCCAGTTTCTTCTCATTCATAACATCCACAATCATCTCTTTCTTTTCATTTTCACAACATCCACGCACATTCAGACTTCCCACTTTTACAATTTTCTTCTTCTTATTCTTTTTAGTAATCTTTACAGGAAAGGGGTTACTAGCCCATTGTTCCGGCATTTTAGTTGACTTTTACAACACGCATGGCTTACGGAGGAAAGATTCTTATTCCACTTCCCCATTATTATATATTATATATATATATATATATATTATATATATATATATTATATATATATATATATATATAATATTTGGTCATCAACGAAGTCACAGAAGCACTCACCAGAGAGCTCAATATCTGGTTCTTGGATGATGGTACCCTAGGAAAAAGTCTCAGACCTCCGGACGATGGAAAGCAGGATGAAAGACACTGACACACACGATGCCTTCTACCTACTCACCAGGTGCCTGTCAATCCCAAAACTTACCTATTTTCTGAGATGCTCCCCAGCCTTCAGGAGTCCAAAACTCAAGGAATATGACTCTCTCCTGAAGGCCATGCTAGAGAGTGTATTGAATCTTTCCCTTGACGATGGACAGTGGTTGCAAGCCTCACTTCCGGTCAGGCTTGGAGGGGCTGGGAATACACAGATCCTCCCAGAATGCCCTACCAACTTTCCTATCCTCTTCCATAGCATCAAACGAGTTAAAAAAAAAAACAAATTCTTCCTGATAACCTCAATGACTCAGCAGGAATACAGGACCCTAAATATGTCAATGCCATCACTGAATGGGAGGACTCTTGCTGCTGCAGCACCCAAAACCCCCAAATTCACACTGGCTTTCCCAAACAGTCAAGCTGGGAAGGCCCCATTGCTAAAAAGGTGCTTGCCAACATGCTCAGGGCTGTAACATCAGACAGGGAGACTGCCCGTCTCCAGGCTGTGAGCACACATCACTCTGGGGACTTCCTACAAACAGTTCCCATATCGTCAATGGGAACGCGCCTCGACTCTATTGCAGTGGCTCTGTGCCTTGCTGCCCCAATTCACACGGAATATACGTGTATTTGCGGCGATGCGCAAGCTGAACAATATGGTCTCCATGGTCTTAACTGTTCCAAAACCAATGGCTGGCATGCAAAACACAATGAGGTCAACGACCTCATAAAGAGAACCCTTGCTACAGCTGGATGCTCAGCCGAGAGGGAGCACCAATCACTGGCAGCCAACAATACCTATAACCCAGTAAACCACCCTGATGGTATCACCATCTATCCTTGGAAGAATGGCAAGCTCTTACCATGGGACTATACCTGTGTGTCCCTACTGGCTGACACCTATATCCATCACAGTGTGGGGCAACAGGGAGGAGCTGCTGACCACAGGGAGGAGTACAAGATCGGCGAGTACAACGACATAAGCCAACAGTATCAATTTGTCCCAGTTGGATCAGAGACCTTGGAACCATGGGGAAAACATGCCACACGTTTCCTTAAAGAACTGGGTTCCAGATTCATCGACACCACCAGGGACCCAAGGGCAGCCATTTTCATGCTCCAGCGCCTCAGCAAGCCCTGGGCTTGCGTCTGGCTTCGGAGGAGCTGGAGGTGATTCATAACCTTTGATATATTGTACCAATGCACTCTTGTTTTTCTATCAATGTATTCTGTCTATTAATAAAGTACATATATAATATAAATTATAGGGGTGGTAGGAGAAGAAAATATTCAAACAGCTCTGTGGAGGACCTTGAGTTTTCCCTGAGGTACGTTTATTGTCTTCTCTGAGGATGAAGGTCCCCAGTGAAGTTCTAGAGGTGGTATCTCCCTATGTTTTATTGATCATACATATAATATATATATATATATATATATATATATATATATATATATATATATATATATATATATTATATATATATATATATATATTATATGGGGTCCACCTCTGGTGTAAATTGTGGGGACTCATAGCCTCGGAGAAGTGGATAAAAAGGGTTCAATGAAGAATATTTGGATTTCTTCCTGAAGCCATTTGAATATTCCACTTCTCCTATCACCCCATCTTTTCATTCTTTCTTATCAATAGGTATATTTTATTACATAATATGGTACAAAAGATTTAAGAGATTCATTGTTGACATAAAGATGGCATATACAACAACATAACTGTCTTTAACTACAATATCAGATCTTTAAGCAAACATTACGATGACCTCATAGCATTACTAAATTCCCTGCATACCAGTATGTCCATCATTACTCTCACCGAAACCTGGCTAAAGCCTGATACTACAGATGTCTAAGCCATTCCTGGTTATACAGCCATACACAACTGTAGGCCAGACCAACAAGGGGGTGGCACAGCTATATACTACTCAGACCAACTAGAATGTATCACTAATACTTGCACAAGGGATGAACATGGGGAATATATAATAGCTAAATTCAAATCCAAATACCTACGAAAAACCTCTCACATTGATAAACATCTACAGAGTACTACAGTCAAACATTAGCTGTTTTAGTGACAACCTAGGAAGTTTGATAACTGATGCATGCATGAACAAAGATCACTTGCTACTCTCAGGTGACTTCAATATAAATCTCCTGCAAGACCAAGACTCACATGTTACTGAATTCACAAACACTCTGAGTAACTGCATGTTGCTACCAACAGTAACAAAACCTACAAGAGTTACAGAGACAAGTGTTTCCCTACTAGACCACATCTGAACCAACACCATATCCCCCTTAAGATCAGTCATAATCACAGATAATACCACAGACCACTACCCTACCTTCCTCATAACAAACCTTGGCAAATTACCCCTAGACACTACTAAAGCCACTTTCAGACTTCACAATGAGGCAGCTATCAATAACTTCACAACAGCAGTGACAAACATTGACTGGCACACTGAGCTAGAAATCTATACAGATATTGATGAATGTATTAATAATTTTCTAAAAAAGACCCAATACCTCTATAACAAGCACTGCCCTAAAAAACTAAACAGATGACAGCTACGAGACTGAACAGTCCCTGGCTAACACCCAGTATCCTCAAATCCATAAATACAAAGCACTTATATGAAAAACAGTACAGAATGGGTCACATAACCAGAGACCAAACAAAACGTTACTCGTCATTCCTAACCAGCCTGATAAGAAGGGCTAAAAAATTGTATTATGAGAACAGATTATCCAACTTACGAGGTGATATAAAAAAGACCTAGAAAACTCTATCATAAATTCTAGGAACAAAAAAAGATAACACGAAATAGCGAAATTGAATTAACAAAACCAGATGAACCCCAACTCCCACCAACTGAAACAGCAAACAGACTCAATGATTTCTTCTCCCCCATAGAAAATACCTTGCCAATAAAATCCCAAGCTCAGATACCCCACCCAATGACTACCTCACTGGCAACTACCCAAACGCACTGTTCCTAGCTCCGACTAACCCAACTGAAGTCTCCCTTATTATCAACAAACTAAAAAACAAGACAGGAGATTTAAATACCTTACCACCCTTTATATACAAAAAGTGTCACAAGTGCTATCACCAATCATTGCAACACTCTTTAACAAATCTAGAATCCTCTACCTTCCTCAAAAGTTCTCAAAATAGCAAGGGTCACCCCGATCCATAAAGGAGGAGACCAAACAGACTTGAATAACTTTAGGCCAATATCCAACTTACACCCTCTCTCTAAAATCTTTAAAAAATTAATCCATAAGCGTATCTATTCCTACCTCATCCCCCACAACATACTAAACCCCCTGTCAATTTGGGTTCAGGCCTAATAAAATACTAATGATGCTATTATCACATGCTAGAACATATTTATACAGCAATAGAGAAAAAAGAAGTCCCACTGGGATCTTCATTGACTTACATAAAGCTTTTGATACAGTTGACCACGACTTGCTCCCCCATAAAATTGTCGCACTATGGTATAAGAGGGACTCCCTCAACTACCTAAGTCTTACCTCAGCAACAGAAGCCAATATGTGTAACAAAATGGGTCAAACTCTTCCGCACAGCTAATTACAGTTGGTGTCCCACAGGGAAGTGTCCTAGGCCCTCTTCTTTCTCATATACATAAATGACCTACCAAATCCCATCGCAATACTCAAACCCACACTTTTTGCAGATGACACTACATGCGTCTACTCTCACCCGAGCCCAGTCATGCTACAATACTGTAAATACCAAATTACAGAAAATATCAACCTGGGTGAGGACTAACAAACTTACTCTAAACATTGACAAAACCTACTTCATTCAGTTTGGTAACAGAGCTGCAGATGTGTCTCTTAACATAATAATAAATGGATTTACCTATCACAAAACTCACAGGGGAAAATTCCTAGGAATCCACTGATAATAGATTAAAATTTCAAACACATATACAACAAAATTTCCCCCAAAAAATTTTCCAAGACCGTAGGCATACTATCGAAGATACGGTACTATGTTCCACAGTCAGCCCTCCTGGCCCTATATCACTCACTTATTTACCCCTATTTCACTATGGAATTTGTGCATGGGCTCAACAACAATAAACCATCTCAGACCCTTAATTACCCAACAAAAGGCTGCTGTCAGAATGATAACAAATTCCCCCTACAGACAGCACACACCACCAATATTCAAAATCTAAACCTACTCCCAATACAAAACATCCATACTTATTACTGCACCTACTACATACATATACCACTTAACTCTGACATAAACCCTCCCCTCAAACATCTCCTTGCCAACCTCAACAGAACACATCACCATAACACAAGGCACAGATCACTCTTCGGTGTTCCTCGTGTCCATCTCACACTATGCAAAAACTCAATGCACATAAAAGGCCCTAAAATCTGGAATTCATTACCTGTGAATATAAAAGAAACACTACCTGTTTATAAATTCAAGTCTCTTCTCAAAAATCACTTACTCACCCACAACTAAATAAATACTGAATAATTGTATCTCATAAATTGTATCTCATATATTTCTCATTATTGTATCTCATAAATATCAACCTGTGACCCAATCAAACTTTGTTACTATTTAACTTCATTACCTAACATAATACTCCATTCTACTGATTACACAGCAACACAGTAAATGACCATATGACCTGTCTTTGTAATACTCATTTGTACTAAATTGTTATCTGTTTTACAATAATTTTTGTACCACCGAATATATCATTGCTTACTTAATCTTAAGTTAATTTTAAGCTGCCCGTAATGCTCTGCATACAAGGGGCTTTGGCATGCTGCACTTTAAAAATTGTATTCCTTGTACTTCTCTGTATCATGTTCAAATAAATAAATAAATAAATAAATAAATAAATAAATAAATACAGCATATGAGGTGTGAGAGATACATGTCTAGTACATATTGTTATATGTTTGTCACTGATCATAATGCGAAAATCTCATCCAGCTCCTCAGAGCTGAGGTGCGTGCCCAAAATACAGCAGGTATTACCCCTCTCAACAGCAGCGCTGAGTCGCTGGAACACAAAACTAGCTGCCCTGTGATCCCTAGTTACCCTTATGAGTCTTTTGCCTAGCTCCTTAAGGAACTTAGATGCACTCTTTTCCAGTGAGCCAAGGGTCTCTGAGCCTACGGGAACAAATATATAATGAAGGGCAAGGTTTCCATATTTTCTAGACTTTTGGGACTCCCTGAGGCTGGCAGTTGCTCCTCCTTCTTCCCTGGTGTATTGGAGATAGGTATCAGCCAAGGTAGATGCACATGTGTAGTCCCACACCACCTGCTTCCCGTCTGTCTAGGCTTGAAGTGTGATACCATCTGGATGCTTCTGGCTGCCATCATATCTGCATAGTTGGGGTGGCTCCCTTACTGCTGGGCATCCGGCTGTTGTGAGGCTCCTCTCAATAATGTTATTAACCTCCTCATGTCTTGCAATCTTTCCCTTTGATTTACAGCACACAAGACCATGGTACCCGAATCGGTCTGCTGCTTCTCTGCCACAAATACACCTGTGTATTTGTGGCGAAAATACGGGAGGCAAGTCGAAGGGAAACACCAATGCAGATGGTCTGTGGGTCGAGGCGTGTGCCAAGGCTGGAGTTGGGAACAGCCAACAGAAAGTCCCCTGCATGAGGAGCTCTCACTGCCAGGAGGTGGGCTCTATCCTTCCCTGACACACTCTGAAGCATTGTTGAGGCTATATTCTGCACTATTGGGCCATCCCAGTGCGACTGTTTGTAGTTGTTGAGGGGAGCAGGTCTGGTTTCAGAGCCCGTTAGATTATCCCAGATCATGGCTCCGTCAATGAACTTTTGGTCCTGGACTCCAATCTTGTCCCTAAGATGTTCAGGGAGAATCGCTGCTACAAGCCCTTTGGATGCAATACATGATGACAGAAAAGCAGGTAGTGCAATCTTTGATGACCTGCCGACACCAATGCCTCCTAGTCTGACTGGAAGTGTAGCTTGGTTCCACTGCCCGTCTTCAAGAGTAAGGAAGTACTTTCGTAAAAATCTGCCTGAGGATACTGTCATATTCGTGCAGTATAGGGTTATATGAAGTTGCACATCTTAGGAAATATGTCAACCTGGGCAGACTCAAGCACTTTGTGAGAAGGTACAAGGCATCGTGGCTGTCAAGATTGCGTATTCGTTGTTCCATTCTCCTGAACTCTTCCAATTTCTTCCCGAGAATTGTGTCAATGGCATCGCTTCCCACAGGTGCTCCAAGCAAGACGATATTTGTAGGGGCAATGACTGATGCTCCTGGTAGTTTGGATCTCACTGCATTTATCATTGGTTGACTGACTGAGATGATTTCACATTTGGATGGATTCAAGATGAGACCCATTTTATCATCAGTGTAAGATTATCTTGGAGGGACTCCTTTATACCTGCTAGTGTGCCATCATCCAGGAACCAGATGTTCAGTTCACTGGTCAGTCTGACTGTGATTTCCCTAACCACTATACAGAAGAGAAATGGTGCAAGAGGATGCCCTTGCTGGACACCTTCTGATGATGTAATTTCCTGCTCTCCAAACAGGAGCATTGATTCCTTGCTATATCCAGCTGAAACAAAGGGGAAGAGACCAGGGAAATGTTCTTGTACTGCTGCTAATACCACATCTCTTTTCAGGAGATGAAATGCATTCTTGAAGTCTAATTTTACCACTGCATTGTCCTCAGGCAGGTTGTTGATATACGCCCTTGTTGCATGAACCGCTGCTTCACTTCCATGAGAGACCCCAAAACCAAACTGGTTTGGTTGAAGCATCATGGTTGCCTGTGCACGAATGCTTCGGACAGCAGCTTTGGAAATGAGGTGGCAAAAAGTGTTGCCTACTGCAATAAGCCTAATTCATCCATTCTTCTTTTTAAGTGCGCAAAGTGTTGCACCAAACAAGAAAGGTTTAATTTCGTCAGGAATCAGACCAGCCAAGGAATTGTTGACAAACCTTGTGATCTCTGAAAGCAGTGTCTCTGCAATCTCCCCAATAACTGGATTAACCATTTCCTTTAAATGCTGTTGCTTTATTCCATTGTAACCCCCAGCAGAGCCAGATGGGAATGACATTATTTCTTTGTAAATGTCCGAGTCTTCCACAATTAATGGTTCCACAGTGGGGACAAAGGTGTTGGAACTGTTGGTGCCCCTGGTTTCCCTGGCAGGGTGTTTTCCTCTTAAGTGCTTCTGCTGTGTCAGCATCCCTGGGGGGAACTGTATCTTCACTGGTAATAATTCTGATTGCCCCCACTGTGTTCCCCTCTTCAGTTTTCTTGCTTACCTGCACTCTGACTTTATGACTGTCAATGGAGTGAGTGGGGGTTCTGCCCCTCTGGTTTTTGTATTGACGGGGAAGACGAATGAGGTTATATATATATATATATATATATATATATATATATATATATATATATATATATATATTATATATATATATTATATATATATATATGTATATGACAGTAATTGTTCTGCATATTGTGATATCACCTGTTTACTGTGATTTTATTGCATATATTGCATATATATATATTATATATATATATATATATATATATATATATATATAATATATTATATATATATATATATATATATATATATATATATGTCGTGCCGAATATGTAAAACTGGTCAATTAGCAAGAACTCATTTAAAATTAAGTCCTTTCTAAAATTTTCTCTTATACGTTTAAAGATATATTTTTTTTCATTAATGTTAATGTAAAAAATTTTAATTTTGCTCCAAAAGAATCTTTGAAAACTTACCTAACCTTATTATAAAAAGAACAATTTATTTTAGCCTAACCCAACTAAATATATTTTAGATTTGTTTACAATAATTTAATACTAAACAAACACAGTGAAATATATATTTTTCGTTAGGTTCAGAATGATTTTGGCGAAATTATTGCATACACAAATTTTCACTTGTCCTATATGGCAAGTTGAGCGTTGCTATTTAACCCAAGATCGCAAGTTTTGCCTATTCGGCAGACATTTTTAAAATTTATTTTATATATTATATATAAATATTTTATAAATTATAAAAATATATTTATATATATATTATATGCAAAAAATTCACGTAAAAGGTGAAAATCAAAATATGCTTTAAAAAACTACTATCAAACACTCGTTGACTTTAAGAGATCCCCCCTTAGATTTTTTTATGGAATTATTCCCCCAGGAACTATTGATTTTTACTAAAACAGAAGAAGAGGCATTAAAAAATATTGGAAACAAAAAATACCCCCTTTTTTTCGGCCCCTTTCAGAAAAATTTGAAAAGGAATCAAAAACAAACTACAAAAAAAATTAGACATTTAAATTGAAAACAATGATTGGAAAAAGCAAGTTTAATAAGAATTTTGTAATTTTTTAAACCCAGATGAAATATTAGAAAAAAAATTTAGGGACTGCTGCTTTTTGATTTCGGTCAAAGTTTTGAAACTTAAAAAAAAAAAAAATAATAAAAATTTTCAAAAAAAAAAGGGCCTTTTTAAACCTAAAAAAAAAAAACCCTCTGATTTATCCATGACTAAATTAATTTTGGGGGGAGGGTTTAAAACTATGTTAAAAAAAAATTTATTCCCAATTGTCCTCAAAAATTTTAAAAAAAAGGTTTTCTGATACACTTTTTTAAATTAAAAAAAAAAAGGGGCTCTTATAAACCCGATAAAAAAAATGCATAGAAATTTTTAAAAAGAAATGTTTTCCAAAAGAAAAAAAATGAATAATTTTTTAGTGTACAGAAAATTTTATTAAAAATTTAAAGAATCCCTTGGGATTGTTAAAGAAATTTCTTTTAACACTATAAAAAAGTTACTAAAAGGGAAAGAAAAAAATTTAAAAAAAAATTTACGCCCCATAATCCATCTTTACGTTTTAATTTTTGGGAAATTAAAAAACCCACACACAAACCGGAAATTCCAGTTAAAACCAATTTTTAAACCCCAAATGGGTTTCAGTTTCCTAAAAATTTAAATTTTCCAGTTAGCCCAAATTTTTAAAAACCCCATGGGTTCAGTTTCTTTTAAATTATATCCGGTTAAAACCAATTTTTAACTCCAAGGTTATTTTCCCTTTAAATTATATCCGTTAGCCCCAATTTTTAACTCCAAAAGGCCAGTTTCCAAAAAATTTTTTTCCCAGTTAAACAATTATTAACCCTTTGGTTCAGTTTCCTATAAATATTTTAAAATGGTTGTAGATATTTGGCCCAACTTTTGGGAAAAAATTTCAAATTTTAAAATTTTTTAAAACAATTAGATTTATTTCGATAAAAAAAAGCCCCATGACTGATTAAAATTGTTTTCCCGTATGGTTGTTTTGTTGTTTTTCCTTTTTTTAAAAAAATTTCCCGTTGTTTGATTTATTGTTTATCTGAACAATTGTTTTTTTGTTTTTTCCCATTCCCATTTCCTACTATATTAAACTTATTAAATTTGTTTTGTTGTTTGAAAAAATTTAATTTTAAATTTGACTAGTTTTACATTTGGGAATTTTGGGTTTATGGAAAGGGGAAATCCTCTCTTACTTGTTCTTGTAATTTATACTTTAAATTTTTTGAGAAAAGGGATTGTTAAACAAAACCCTTTCCCCTAACAGGCTAAGTGGTTTCCTGGGGTTTACCTGGAGAGAGTTCCGGGGTCAACGCCCCGCGGCCCGGTCTGTGACCAGGTTTCCTGGTGGATCAGAGCCTGATAAAACCAGGCTGTTGGGGCTGGCTGCACGAAAAACCAAACGTACGAGCCCGGGCCCGGTGGTCGGGGAACCGCCCTTTAGGTGCTTGTCCAGTCCCAAAGTTTGAAGATTCCCAAAGGGGTCTGTTGGAAACCCCCCCTTTGTAGTGGGAGGCGGGTTGAACAGTTTGGGGGCCCCTGACACTTATTGTAGGGTCTCAAAAAGGGTGTTTGGGGACCCCCCTCCCTTTCATTGGGGGGATGTTGCATCTTTGGGCCAATTTCTTTTGCTTTCGTAGTGAGTGTTTTTCGTGTGCAATTTTCGGTACTAGCCCTTGGTTTTTCCAGGTGTATATAATATGTAATCTCCCCGCCTGCGTTCCGGGGAATACAGGTTCAGGAACCTCAAGCGCTCCAGTAATTGAGGTTTTTTTATCTCCGTTTTGCGCGCCTTTGAAGGTTCTCTTTTTTAATTTTTAGGCCCAGCAATTTCACTGCCTTAAAAGGTGCTGTTAGTGTGCAGAAATTTTTCCCCGCCGGTTTAAAAACCAAGTGCCCTTGAAGAGTGCTTCTGGGCTTGGCCCCTATTTTTGAAGGTTTTTCTTTAAATCCATCCTGTCTTTTTTCTAGCAGATGCGTTTGTTTACAATGTTTTGGTCCTTGAAGGTGAGACCTCCGACATGATCACCCCGGGTTTTTGGGACTTTGGTGTTTCGCTCTATTTTGGGGCCAGAATTTGTTTTTTACTCGATGAAGTTTTAAATTTTTCGTTTTTACCCTATTGGAAATTAAAATTTCTCATTTTTTAAAAACTTCTATTGTTTTCTAAGCCCACTGAAAGATTGGGTTGATGTCCCCCGGGGCCCCTTGAAGGGTGTCTGAAATGGAAGACACTGTCATGCAGTTTTCGGGGGGTCATCTGAAAAAGGAAGACAGGGTGCTGGGTGACACCCTTGTCTATGTCGGATATGAGGAGGGAAAAAAGATGGGAGCGAGAAATGTCCCCTTGTGGAACAGAGCTTTTCCCCGTAGCTCCCTCGGACTTTACTCTGTTGACGACAAATCTCTGTGTTTTGTTAGTGGGGAAAATTTAAATTGTTCCTCGACACTTTTTTTCGTTTTCCTTTAGCACGCTTTTTGTGCCCTATTAGCCATGGTCAATTGTCAAAGGTTTTTTGAAAAGTCTGTATATTTTCATCTGCATTTTTTTTGGGCTTCTAGTGCTTTTAGGGACCTTGTCGTAGTGACCCAAATTTGAGACAGACAGGAGCGACCTGTTTTTAAACCCCCATGTTCCCCGGGGTTGTTTAACTGAGGGGTTTTTCTAGATGGGTGGTGATCTTGCTTCTTAGGCCCCCCCCCCCCCCCAAAGATTTTTATGATATGGGTGTTAGTGTATTGGTCTGTTTTTCTTTGCTTTGCTTTACTCCCCCTTTGTGGAGGGGGGATTTTCTGTTGTTTTTTAGAAAATGGGGGGACGCCCCCCGTGCCCTTGCCCCCCTCTCCATAGGGGGAAAAAGGGGCGGGGATGGGGTTCTTGATTTTCTTGATAAAACCCAGAGTTCCAAAAGTCGGGCCCCTTTGGGGGGCAGAGTGCAGGGGAAGGTCATTTATGGGCCTGTTCAAAAGTCTTTGGGTAGGATAACATCGATAGGCTTGTGTTAATAAAAATTTTGTGGCTCTCTCAAAAAAAAATTCATTTTGATCTTCAAATCTCAGTCTGGTTAGCGGTTTTAAAAAACCTGGGTTCAAAATTTGGGGACTTGAGTAGCTCACTTTTTTCCTTGCTGTCATCTGTTTTGGGACCCATCTTGTTTAAGTAGGGGCCCAATACTGGACTTTGTTCTCGATTTTGTTTTGGCATGGAAAAAGAAAAACTTTGGGTTTTTTTCGATTTTTTTAGGGTTTTTAATTTTCCGCGATTCCGGGACCTAAAGGTTTCTTTTAGTTTAAATTTCGATGTTTGCTTTTTTCTCTGCCCAGTGTCCCCCTACGCATTTCAGTTTATATTGCCCTCTTTTAGGGGCTCTGTTATTCTTTTCCGTCGCCTTTTAAAAGGGGCGCCTGTTCTCTTTCTTTTTACATTTTACCCCCTTCCTTTTTCTTAGAGGAATAACCCTTGTGAAAATCGGTCCCACCGAGTTAATTTTTCTAGGCATAAGTTGGGGTCTGTGTTGTTTAGTTTTTTTTCCCCCAGCTTATATGGGTTTTGGACTTGGTTTATTGGCCCCACTTTATGTTTTTTTTTATTGAAGTTAAATTTGGTGAATGCCCCCTCGGGGATAGTCTCTTATGTGGGTTTCCTGGGGTCCATGAATACATGTTAAACCTTTTTTATGTTGTGTTTGAGTATATTTTTTTTTATTGGTAAACATTTCTTATAGATTCTTTGTTAGTGAAGATGAGGTCTAGTGTATTCTCCATTTCTAGTAGGCTCTTTATTTGTGGTTTGGGATTGAATTTTGTCCCAGGGTTTTAAAAAAAGCTCGTTGAGGGGTGAGTTTTATCGGCCCCCTCCTGGTGTTTTTTCTGAAAACATTATTATTTGCTTTTATTCCCCCTTTTTGGGTTTGCTTAATTTGGAAAACCCCCAGGAGAAAGTGTTGGGTGCGGGCGGGGAAGATTTTCCGGGACAGTGGGTCAATTTTTAACAGCTGTTCCTGGAATTGCTGGGATGTTGCATCCGGGGGGCTTGTAAAACACCCAATGACTGGGTTTTGGTTTCGATTTTTATGCAAAAATTTCCCACTAAAATCATTTGAGGCATTAACCCAGTTCTGTGCAAACAAGAGACTCTGCAATTTTAAGGGCCCAAACCCCCCCCCTTTTCCCGGGTTCACTCTGTACATTTTTAGGTTGAAACCCTGGGATCCATATTTTCTTTGGGCCCAATTTATCCTTTATGGGGTTCATTGAAAGCCGGGAACTTTCCCCTTTCCCTCTGAAAGCGGGTCCCGGATAAAGGATTTTGTTGTTTGTTCGGGGCTTAGCCCTGTATTTTGCAAAAAAGAATGTTATCGGCTGGTGGTATTGTTGGTACTGGGTGGGGATTTTTTTTCCGGTTTTGTATTTTTATCTGTTTTTTTGGGGGAAGTGGGGGCCCATCGACTGGGGTTTTCCACTCCAGGAATGACTGGATTTGGTGTACAAATTTCGGGCCATTTCCTCCCAGTTTTTTTTCCTTCTGGCACAAAAAAAACCTCCCCCTCTTGGGGGCTGTGGTCCCCGGTTTTCCCTTGGCCTGGATGTTTTGTATCTTTTTGCCCCCTTTAGATGGTATCCCTGGAAATTTTAAATTTATAGCACAGTTTTTCCCTGATGAAGGGGGTACAAAAGTTAGGGTAAAAAAGTTTACAGGAAGGGATTTTGCTTTTTTTCCTGTTGTCTATGGGCAGGGGAAATTTTTTTTAGGGGGGTCATAGTTCCCAAGTCCCATCTTTTTTCCAGTTTTCCCCATGCCGGGAGTCCCAAGTGCTAGTATGGCCAGGTTGGGTTTTTCCGTTTCCCTTTGGGTTTCTGTGACTGTACCCCCTGTTGGTGCATGTTTCCCTGTTTTAAACTTCTATCCTCCAAGCACCAACAATGGAGCTCCCACCAGTTTTTTTTGGGTTTAATTTATCCTCAAAATTGTTTGGGGAAAGCCCTCAAGTTTGCTTTTCCTGCGGTATTTTGTTTGCAATTTTTGGTTTTATCTTACCCCTTTGACTAACTTTTTTCCCTTTATGGCTCCTGTCCCCTATGAGGTCATTTAATGTTTTCCCTTCCGGGTTTATGTTCCAAACAAACCTGGAAAAAATTTCCAGCTTCACCATTTCTGTCTCCCAGGACGCATCCCCCAGCTTCACCATTTACTGTCTCCCAGGACGGGCCCCTTTCCAGTTTAAAACCTTTTACTGCTCCGGGAAACCGGGCCCCCCTCCAGCTTCACCATTTCTGTCTCCCAGGACATTTATTTATCAGCCCCACATTTTATGATACCAAAACTTCATCCCCCAGTCTTACAGTTTTGATTTAATGGCCGGGTTTTCAAGGGCAGTCCCAATTCGACAGACTTTTTATGCCCCCATCTGTTGTAGAAAGTTTCCGGGTTTGGTCATGAAAAGTTTTGGGATGTTGTCCTCTTTTAATACCCTTGTGATTTTAGTCCACAAATTTTTTCTTTTGGGCATACCCAAAAACTTTTCCTGTTTTAAAATGTTTGTGCTAGTTCTTTGATTTCTGCAAAAGGGGGCAGGGACCCCAAATTTCCCCCAAAAATGACAATTTTTTCAAGGTGGAACCCCGTTTTTTTTTGACTGACCACAGACTACACAGGCTTCAAAATTGATTTGAAGGGTTTGATTTACGTAATTTACAAAACAACCTCTTGAATATTCTATTAATACCCCCTTTAAAATAAAAGCTCTAGTATTTGTTTTTCGGTTTTAACTGTTTTTGTTTATTGGACAGCTTACCGTGCACGTTCCTTTTATTATTGTTTGTTTTGGGATAAGGGCCCCCCTAAAACCCCCCATCCGTTTAACGTCTGCTTTATTGTCCAACGAAACCTTTTAAAAACCATTTCAAGGGTTCGGCCCGGGTCAAGGGTTCGGCCCGTCAAGGGTTCGGCCGGGTAAAGGGTTTTGGGGACCAGTCAACGGATGGGGCCAGTCGATCTGATTGATCAGGGGTCGCTTTTTTAAAAAACATAACTGGTCGGTGTTTTTGGGCAAAACACATGAAGGATTCCCGGGAAAAATTATTTCCCGGAAATATGTGATTTGTTTGATAAAAAAAAAAAAGTATAACTTGCGTGTTAAAAGAAACCCGGTTTGATTTCTGGCGGCTCCTACAATGACGAAGGGTTTCGACCCCCAACCCCCTTGTTTACCCAACGCTGTACTGCTTTTCTTTTTTTTTTCCCTTTCTCCACCCAATTAAATGCTATAAAAACCCACAAAGTTAAATGGTGCAATTTTGGGGAAAAGGACGCTTTTTCTGTAGAAATTAATTGCTTTATTTTGTTTTATATTCCCGCCGTGGTAACTACAGGTTATATGAAATTCCCCAGTAACGTCTGGTATTTCAAGAAAAAAAGAAAAATAATGAAAAATCACTCCACCCACTAAATACCATTATAATTTTGGTTTTTGGTTTTACTTTCAACACTGTATTTTGCTATTTTACTGGTATCACTAGATTTTATGCGAGTACACTAGAGGCCAGGAAGATTATTAAAAAAAAGTGCCCGTGGTTTAAATTTTGGCGAATTCTTTGGGCCCCGCCTCTATAGGCTTATCATTCATTTACAAATTACCTGTTTTTTAAAGGAAAACCCCCTTTTGCCTTTTCAAAATTTTACTAGGGAGCCCCTGTAGTATACATATACACTATTTTATACTCAATGTTATCAGGGGGACTTTCTTTTCCCCTGAAAACCCAAAAGTTTAATTTTTATTATTTTTTTTTCACACGGGACACAGGCCTTTTGATTCCCCTCTGGCAGTAAAAAATCTGGTAGGTGTGCACACTAAATTTCCCTTTTTTTTTTTCTCAGTATTAATGTTTTCCCCCCAAGGGTTTGGTTTTCCCGGCGCCCCCCAAAAAAAAAAAAAGTTTCGTATAGGATTGATGAAAAAATTAAATTTTTTAGAAAGTAAAAGCGACCGGGGAAAAAACCCCGAAAAAACCCCGGAAACACAACGAGGCACGCTGACATTCTTTTACGTCAAGGAAAAGTTGGTAATATTTTTTGTTTTTTTGCATAAAAAATTTTAGTATAAAACCCCTTTCCTCCCTTTAAAATTAAAAAACTTTAGCTATTCTATTTAAATTTTTTCTGGTTTAGTTCAAAAAAAATAACTCATTGCCTTTCCCAGTGTTTTAATTAAGAGGGAAAAATTATTTTAAAATTAAAATTTTTAGAAAAAACCAAAAAATTTAAATGTTCCTAGGTTTTCCTACTTTCTTCCATCAAAAATAAAAGTTAAATTGCGGTTTTCTCATCATTTTTTTTTTTTTTAGAAAAATTTAAGTATTTGTAGTCCCGAGGGTTTATAGATGAAAAAATCTAAAAAAAAATTATGAAATAACTAATGTTTTAAAATACCCCAAAAAACTTAATTGATAAAAAAACTTTTAAAAATGCCAGATATACTTTTTTTTCAATTAGAAAGGACAATCAACCTTTTTAAAAAAAAAAAATAAATTTTTTTAAAAAAATATATATAAAATTTTTATATATAAATTTTATATATTTTATATTTTATATTATTATATATATATTTTATATATTATATAATTTTTAGTAGGTTGGTTTGGCGCAACCCCCGGGAAGTTATAAACCCTCCTGCCCGAAAGATGTGAAAAAAGAAAACCCGAAAAATGTTTTGCATGATGGTTGGATTGCTGGTTTCTTTTTCTGTTTCTTTTAAAAAACGCAGATAACGGGGTATCTTGCTCTTCCCCTTCCCCCTTTTGGGCACATTTTCCCCGACCGCAATGCACATATATTTTAAAACAAAACAAAAACCCCAAAAAGCTCTTTTCTTTTTTTATTTCCTTTTATTTTCCATGGGGAAGTGGGGGAAAAAAATCTTTCCTCCGTAAGCCATGCGTGTGTTGGGCGACTAAAATGGGGGGAAACAATGGGGGTGTAAACCCCCTTTCCTGTAGAATTTTACTAAAAAAAAGGGAAAAAGAAAAAATTTTTAAAAATGGGATGCTTGAATGTGAGTGGATGTAGTGGGATGACAAAAAACGATGAAAAACTGATTTTTATGAATGAAAAAAAGTTGGATTGGGGCCTGGCCCTAAATTTAAAACCCAAAATGAAGGGGGTTTGGGGGTTTCGGTGGGGGGGGAAAAAAATGGGATTTTAAACTTTTGTATTGAGGAGAAAGCCCGGAAGGGGGAGGTAATGTTTAAGGATCGTTATGGAAAGGGGGAAAAAAGAATATTTAATGTGTAAATTCAAAAAATTATGTGGATTTAAAAATAAAGGTTGATGCGAAAAATGGGGCATAAAGGTGATGCACTGGGGAAAGAGGAATGCAAGGGGGGAAGAGAGAGATTTTGGGAGATGTTAAATGAATGTATGGGCCCTTTTAAAACCAAGGAGGGGAGTAAATTTTGGGGAGGTAAGTTTGGGGTGCCAGGGGTTTAAAAGATAAAAAGGGGGCCCCTTTATTGAAATTTGTAAAAGAAAGGGGTTTAGTTTTAGGTAATACATATTTTAAAAAAAAGAGGATAAATTTAAAATTTTTCCCAAAATTGATTTTAGGGCCCTAAAGGGCAGTAGTTTGGTGGATTTTGTATTGGTGGGTATAAAAGGGCTGTTGGTAGGGCCGGATTTTACATGTTTTTTTGGGGGGCCCCAGATATATTTAGATACTTTCTAAATTTTAGCTTTCACTTTAGAGTAAAGGTAGGGTGGGATTTCAAGGAGAATAGAAAAAATAAGGGAAAGAGAGGTGAAGGTTTATAAACTAAAAAAGGGGGGCAGTTAGGGTAAAATATGAAAAGCTATTGGAGGATTTAAAAAGGGTCTTGAGAGATAGGAAATGAGGGCGAAAAGGTATTTGGTAGGTTTAAAAAATTTTAAATGTTAGAGTGTTCAGCGAAGTTTGTGGTTACAGGGAAAATGGGTGCGGGAGGGAAAAAGGGCGATTGGTGGTTTTAGGATGTTTAAAAAGAGTAGTAAGGGAGAAAAAATTTGGTACGGGGAAGATTTTACAAAATAGAAGCGATGCAAGGAGGGAAAAAGTTATGGAGAAAAAAAAGAGAGGTTTTAAAAAGGGTGGTGAAAACAATGTAAAAAGAGAGCAAAAAAAGAGAGGGGTGAGATGTTATCAACAAATTTTTGTTGAAAAAAAAGAAAACGTTTTTTTGGAGTGAGAATTTAAAAAGTTAAGGAAGCCTTGAGAACAAATGGTTTTTTCAGTTTAAAAAAAGGAGAGGGGGGTTATTAAATGGAGAGGTTTGAGGTATTGGGAAGAGGGGGGAATATTTTGAGGGAATTTTTAAAAGGGTTTATGAAGATAGGGAAAACTTTATTTCGGGGGTATTAAAGGGGAAGGAGGGAAAAAATTTTTGAAAGGGGTTTGGGGAAAAGGCCCGGGTTTTGATTTTGGGGGAAGGTTTGTGAGGCAGTAGGTAAAATGAAAGGGGGTTTTGGCAGCCGGGATTGATGGGATGCCCCCCCCCAAAGTTAAAGCAGGTGGGGATATAGTTTTTGGGGTTTGGGTTTGGTTTAAATTTTTTTAATAAATGTTGGAAGAGGGTAAAGGGACCTAGGGGGTTGGCCGAGGCATGCTGGTTTCCCTTTTTTTTAAAGGCAAAAGGGGACAAAAGGGGAGTGCAAAAAAATTTAGGTGGAAAAAGCTGTTGAGTATACCCGGGAAAGTGTATGGTGAGTTATTATTGAAAAGGGAAATTTAAAAGTTTAAAAGGAGAAAAAGGATAGCAGATTTAACAAGGGGGCCTTTTGGGAAAAGGGAGGGGGGGTGTGGACCAGGTTTTTTACAGTGAAACATGGGAAGTGAACAGTATTTAGATAAAGGGTTAAAAAGGGGCTTTTTTGGCATTTATGGATTTGGAAAAGGGCCCTTTTGACAGGGTTTGGGTAGGGGATCAATGTGGCAGATGTTGCAGGTTTTATGGGGTAGGAGGTAGGGTTTTTCCGAAAGCAGTGAAGGTTTTTCGAGGATAGTGAGGGTAAGTTGGTTTGTAGGAAAAAAGGTAAAATTTTTTTCCCAATAAAAGTAGGGCCCCTTTGACAAGGATGTGTGATGGCACCGTGGTTGTTTAATATATTTAAGTGGGGTTGAGAGAAGAAATGAGAGGGTCTTGGAAGAGGGGTGGAGTTTAAAAATAAAGGGAAACAACATAAAGTGGGAGTTGTCACAGTTGCTCTTTTCTGATTTAAACTGTGCTCTTTGGGGATTTTGGAAAAGAAGTTGCAGAGATTGGTGGGTGAATTTGGTAGGGTGTGCAAAAGAAAAAATTAAAAGTGAATACAGGAAAAAAGTAAGGTTATGAGGGTAAAAAAAATATTTTGTGTTTAAAAATTGTCTATCAGATTGGAGGGGGAGGGGTATGGAGAAGGTGAATTTTATTCAGATATTTGGGTTGGGTGTGCAGGGGATGGGTCTATGGGAAAAATGAGGGAATCATAGAAATGATTTGGGGGGGGGGAAAAAGGGGGAGGGGGTTTCACTTAGGAGTCTTTTGGAGACAAAGAACTTTGTCCCTTTGGGGGCAAAGGGGGAATGTTTGGAGTATGTTTTATCGTGCTCTTAAAATGGGGGTGAAGCATGGGTGATGAATGTTGCCGTGAGGGGGAAGGGTGGAGGCAGTGGAGATGTCCTGTCTGAGGGGAATGTGTGGTGTGAATATAATTTCAGGAATTCGGAGTTTGGAAATTTTGGAGGGGTTTCGGGGTTACCCAAAAATGTTTTCCAGGGGGGTGAGGAAAAGGGGTTTTTGAGGTGGTTCGGACATGTAGAAAAGGGAAAGGAGCGGAAAAAAGGTGGGCTCCAAGAGTGTATCAGTCTGTAGTGGAAGGAAGGCGGCCCCAAAGGAAAAGGGTTTGGGGGGGAGGGGGTAAAGGAGGTTTTGTGTGCGGGGGCTTGGACTTTCCCGCAGGCATGGTGAGGTTTTGATAGGAGTGAATTTGGGGACAAATGGGTTTTTTTTACTTGACGTGCTGTTGGAGTGTGAGCAAAGTTTAAAATTTATGAAGGGGGGTTCAGGGAAACCGGGGAGGCCCGGGGATGGAGGGCCTGGGGATGGGAAGTACAGTGCCGCCCCTCTGAAGGGGGGGGTTTTAAAGTTGCAGTTTAAAAAAATGTAAATGTAAAGCCCCCCTTCTGGAAAAGGGCAGTGGGTGGAGTGAATGATGGTGAAAGTTTTTTTTTTTTTCGGGCCACCCTGCCTTGGTGGGAAACGGCCCCAAAATTGTAAAAAAATAATACGTATTTATATATTTTTTTTTCAACAAAAACCGGGGCCCTTTTTCCCCCCAAGGCAGGGTGGCCCAAAAAAGGGAAAAAAGAAAGTTTTCTTTTTTAAAAATTTAAATAATTTATCGGGGAAGGGGGTTTCTAGGGCCCTTTCCCCCCCGGCATTTTGTAGGGCCCCTTTTCCCAAACGCATGGGTTTCGGGGGGAAGGGAAATTTTGTTTCCCCTTCCCCCTGGGATAAGAGGAAAAAAAACAAAAACAAGAACTAGAAAAAAAATTGAAGAAAAACCCCGAGGGAAGTGTATATATTCAAATTCATATATATGCTTGTAATGCATTTTGGGAGTGTGGGCCTAAGTGTAAGTAGGAAATAGCAAGACGTTCCTTTAAGTCTTGCATGTTTATGAGACAGAAAAAAAAGGCACCCCGCAATTCCCACCATCAGGGAAAAAAATTTCAGGTTTCATTTTTTTCACTCACTTTGGGGGGACGGTTGTACCTCCCGGGGGGGTTGCTGTCTACCAACCTACTACCCTTCCATATATATATTTTTATATATATATATATATATTATATTTATTTTTTTTTTTTTTTAAAAATTTTCCACTTTGGGCCCAAATTCCCCCAAGGGGGGGTGGCCGAAAAAAAAAAAACTTTCACCACATTCACTCCAAACACTGTCTTGCCCGAAGGGTTTCTTTAAAACCCACAGTTTTTAAACGCAAAATTAACACCCTCCTTAGAGTGCAGGCCCCCGGGACTTTTCCCCCTCCCGGACTCAAGTCCGGGCCCGCCGGGGTTTTCCCCGAATTTCCCTTTATAAAAGGTTTCTTTTCTCACCTCCCCAAAAGCACGTCAAGTTTAAAAACCATTGGTTTTCCCTTCCTCCTATCAAACCCCCCCTGCATGCCCCCTGGAAAATCCCAAACCCCCCCGCACACAAAAAACCCCCTTTACCCCCCCCCTCCAAACCTTCCCAGGCCCCCACCCCTACCCCGCCTTCCTTCCCCTACAGGGGTGATACACTCTTGAAGTCATTTTGTTTCGCTCCATTCTCTCTACTTTTCCGGGAAACCCCCTCAAAAAACCCCTTTCCCCAGCCCCCTGGACAACAGTTTTGGTAATCCCGCACCTCCTCCTAACTTCCAAACTACGAATTCTCTGATTTTTATTCACACCACACATTGCCCCCGACATGAAAATCTCAATGCCTCCAGGCCTTTTTCCTCGCTGCAACAATTTAAACACCCCCGCTTCAACCCCTATAAGAGCGTTGGTTAAAAAATATACTCTCATACATTCCCTCTTTTTCCTCCCAAAGGGCAAAGTTTTTGTCTCCACAGACTCCCAAGGGCACCCTTTCCCCTTTTTCCCCCATTTAAATTTTATGATTCACCCCTCTTTCATAGACCCCTCCCCTGAACGTTCCCCCTCCCCCAAATATCTGAATACGTTCACCTCCTCCATACTCTCTCCCTCCAATCTGATATTCAATTTTTCACACCTAATCTTTTTGTTACCCTCATAACCTTACTCTTTCCTGTATTCACCTTTAATTTTCTTCTTTTTTCAACCCTACCAAATTCATCCACCAATCTCTGAAACTTCTCTTAGAATCTCCCAAGAGCACAGTTTTCATCAGCAAAGAGCAGCTGTGGACAACTCCCACTTTGTGTGTGATTCTTTATCTTTTAACCCCACGCTCTTGCCAAGACCCTCGCATTTACTTCTCTTACAACCCCATCTATAAATATATTAAAAAACCACGGTGACATCACACATCCTTGTGTGATATATATATTATATATATAATATATTATATATATTTTATATTTATTATATAAATTTTATATAATTTATATATATATATATATATATGTATGTATATATATATTATAGATAGAATAGATAAAGATAGATATATAGACACACACAGAGAGAGAGAGAGAGAGAGAGACTATTTCCCAGTAATAGTAGGCCTTAGAGAAGGATGCTTTGATGTCACCGGGCTGTTCAATATATTTATAGATAGGGTTTTGTATAAGAAGTGAATACTCTGGTGTTGGCAAAAGGGTGTGAGGTTAAAAGATAAAAAATGTAACACAAAGTGGGAGTTGTCACAGTTGTTCTTTGCTGATGACACGGTGGTTTTGGGAGATTCTGAAGAGAAGTTGCAGAGATTGGTGGACGATTTTCTTAGAGTACATAAAAGAAAAAAAATTAAAAGTGAATATAGGAAAAGGTAAGGTGACGAGAATAACAAGAAAATTAGGGGGGAGAGATACAGTTTAAAATTTCACCGGGAAAAATCCTAGAGGGATTAGTACCAAACTTGCACACGAAAATAAACTCCCTATCAAAGCAAAGACCGGCAGATGATGCAACATCCCCCCAATGAAAAGAAACAGCATAATAAGTGTCAGGGGCCCAAGACTGTTCAACTGCCTCCCAGCATACATAAGGGGGATTACCAATAGACCCCTGACTGTATTCAAGCAGGCACTGGACAGGCACCTAAAGTCAGTACCTGACAAGCTGGGCTGTGGTTCGTACGTCGGGTTGCTTGCGGCCAACAGTAAGAGCCTGGTTGATCAGGCCCTGATCCACCATGAGGCCTGGTCACAGACCAGGCCACGGGGGCGCTGACCCTCGAAACCCTCTTGAGATATACTCAAGGTATATATGCTGAAAACTGATAAAATATCGACAGGTTGATGAGTAAGACAGTATACAACAGTGGATATCTTTGTTGTTGAAACGCTTCACCTAAGCAGTATGCTTTTCACTCAAATACAGAGAAGGATTGTAGGTAATAGAAGTAACGAGGTAAGTGATTTAAACGACCTCAACCTTGAAGAAATAGTTTGAGGTGGTCAGTCCCTCAGCTGGAGAAGAGTTCAGCTCCAAGGTCTGAAACAATGTGAAGTACAGCTTTTGACTGAAATACAGCTTTAAGGTAAAGAGGATTCCAGGAGTATGTTTCTTAAATGAAGCGGGGAGAAGGTTAGTAATAATTCAGCATTGCAAGAAGGATGAAGGTCATTTGGAGATTGCTTGAGGCCAATCCGTCTTGTAAATATAATCCTAAATGGCTGCTTTCATCATGGAAAAAGCTGGGAAGCCTCGTCAAAGTATAGGGAAGGTCAGAGCTGCAAAATGGTCAGAGGAAAACTTACTGGGAAGGCAACGAGGCATACCCAAAAGCTCTCCGGGTTTCAAGAGAAATTCCGTGGAGAGCCGAGGTCACTCGAGTGTGGGTAGGGGTAAGAGGGGAGGAGGAAAAACATGATTAAGTTCTCTTTTTTTCATATAAAAAGTGGGAGGAATTATGGTTCGCTTTAGGAGAAAAAAAAAGAAATCTTTAAATCGAAATCCCTCTGGTTACAAGAGTACGCTTGTTGCGGCTAATGGCACAGCAGAACAGTATGAAAACCCACGCATAACCTACTCAGTATACCAGTAAACATGGATACCAGAATCAATCATGCCAAGAGAAGTGGGCATCTGGAAACGCCGGGAGTCATACTGCTTTGACCGCCACTTCTCACAATAGAGAGGCAACCTCCAGGAATAACCTCTGTCTTTCCAAAGCCTCGTGAGCCCACTCACTGTGGCCCGGAGGTTCGCCCAGCACATCACAAGATATTCTACTTTACACAAAAAACCCCGCACATAAAAGAGAGAAGCTTACGACGACTTTCGGTCCGACTTGGACCATTGACAAAGTCGAACCGAAACATCGTGTAAGCTTTCTCTTTTATGTGCGGGTTATTTGTGTATCGTTCCAGTCATGGTATTGTGCCTTTTTGTTATTCTACTTTCCCTTGCCCGTACTACAAAGGAGATCCTCGATGTAAGGGAAACGGAAAACGATTCTTTTTGCTTTCCTGGGCTAAAATTTACAAAAAAAATATTTGCGAAAAGGAAGCCGACGTGGGGGAAGTATTTAGATTCGCCCCGAGAAAGGAGAAAAGATTTTTTAATTCCTAAAATCAGAGTTGAAATAAATAGTGTACAAGAAGGTCAGTAGAAACGTTAAAATTTTTTGTGCAAAAACACGGTTTTTTAGAAAAAATGTTAAAAATATAATACAGTGCCCCGGCGGGGCCCCACTTTAAGCGCTTTGTTTTATGTATTTCACAAATACAGAATTTTTGTTTATATAATTCTTCATTTATTCAAAATTTCCCTACAAAAAATATTTACCACTCACTAAAAGAAAGGACGGAAAAATTTTAAAATAGTTATACGTGTACTGGTATGTATTTTTTTTTAGGCCCATTTATTTGCTCTTAATATATGTGTTGGGCATGTTATCAGCCTTTTATAGCATTTGAAAGTGAAAAAAAAGCTATGATTCACTTTCCGTTTTTCTTTCCCCGCCGTAAAAGCAGAACCTAACCTGCTGTAAAGTGGGGGCCCGCTGTATAAGTGGGGCCCTGCTGTATAAATGGGGCCCGTGTATAGTGGGGCCCTGGTTTTGTGGGGCCTGCTGTATAAGGGGGGCCCCGCGTATAAATGGGGCCTGCTGTTTAAATGGGGCCCTGCTGTATACGTGGAGCCTGCTGTATAAGTGGGGCCTGTGTATAAGTGGGGCCCCGCTGTATAAATGGGGCCCCGTGTTAAGTGGGGCCCCGCTGTATAAGTGGGGCCTGCTGTATAAGTGGGGCCTGTGTTAAGTGGGGCCCTGCTGTTAAGGGGGCCTGTGTATAAATGGGGCCCTGCTGTAAGTGGGCCTGCTGTAAATGGGGGCCCCCGTGTTAAGTGGGCCCTGGTAAAACAGGTCCGTAGAGACTATTGGGTTCAATTTCAAAAAGGCCTTTATGAAAATTTTTTTTTTTTTTTGGGATACACAGTCTAAAAACAGTGGAAGTGAAGGGGGAAAAAATAAACGGGGTAAGTAAAATTATCAGTACATTTCCTTTGGTTTTGCGATTTTGTAGTAAAAACTGTTTATACTGGAAGTGGGTTGGATTCATTTGAGTTTGGAGCAGTTGACATAGCGATCCCGTTCTGACGCTTAAAACCACAGCATCCCAACATTTTTGAAGCTCATCTCTGCCCCGAAAACTGTACAAAAAACAGTTTAAAAGCGTGTGAAAAGGTAAAATTGGTCAATTAGAAAATCGTTTAAAAATTTAAAACCTTTTTAAAATTTTCTCTTATTTTTTTAAAGATATATTTTTTTTTTTATGTCAAGTAAAATAATAATTTTGTACCAAAAAAACCCTTTGAAAACTTACCTAACCAATTATAACAAGCACAAATTTTAAATTTAACCTAAATTTAATAAATATATTTTAGATAAGTTTACAATAAATTTAAAAAAAAACAAACACAACGAAACATATTTTTTTTATAGGTTCAGAAGATTTTTGCAAAACTGTTGCATAACCCAAAATTTTCCCCTTGCCTTATTCGGCAAAGAAAACGTTCCTTTTTTTAAACCAAAATGGCAAGATTCCCATTCAGCGCGAATAGAGGTGTTGTGGGCTCACATGGCTCTAC
>NC_069483.1:25069182-25081682 GCF_026875155.1 Cherax quadricarinatus | reverse complement strand
GCGTCATCATGGAAGAAGCTGGGAAGCCTCGTCAAAGTATAGGGAAGGTCAGAGCTGTCAAAATGGTCAGCAGAAACACGGTACTGGAGTAAGGCAACGAGGCATTACCCAAAAGCTCTACCAGGTTCAAGAGAAATTCCGTGGACGAGCCGAGGTCACTCGAGTGTCGTAGGGGTAAGAGGAGAGGAGGAAAAACATGATTAAGTTCTCTTTTTTTTTTCATATAAAAAGTGGGAGGAATTATGGTTCGCTTTAAGGAGAAAAGAAAAGAAATCGTAAATCGTATCCCCTCTTGTTACAAGAGTACGCTTGTTGCGGCTAATGGCACAGCAGAACAGTATGGAAACCACGCATAACCTACCCAGTATACCAGTAAACATGGATACCAGAATCAATCATGCCATGAGAAGTGGGCATCTGGAAACGCCGGGAGTCATACTGCTTTGACCGCCACTTCTCACAATAGAGAGGCAACCTCCAGGATAACCTCTGTCATCCAAAGCCTCGTGAGGCCACTCACTGTGGCCCCGGAGGTTCGCCCAGCACATCACAAGATATTCTACTTTACACAAATAACCCGCACATAAAAGAGAGAAGCTTACGACGACGTTTCGGTCCGACTTGGACCATTGACAAAGTCGGACCGAAACGTCGTCGTAAGCTTCTCACTTTTATGTGCGGGTTATTTGTGTATCGTTCCAGTCACGGTATTGTGCCTTTTTTGTTATTCTACTTTCCTTGACAGTCCTACACGGATGACAGCAAGGAAATGAGTGAACTACTCAAGTCCCAATATGACTCAGTTTTTAGCAAGCCGCTAACCAGACTGAGAGTCGAAGATCAAAATGAATTTTTATGAGAGAGCCACAAAATTTGATGAACACAAGCCTATCCGATGTTATCCTGACGCCAAATGACTTCGAACAGGCGATAAATGACATGCCCATGCACTCTGCCCCAGGGCCAGACTCATGGAACTCTGTGTTCATCAAGAACTGCAAGAAGCCCCTATCACGAGCCTTTTCCATCCTATGGAGAGGGAGCATGGGCACGGGGTCGTCCCACAGTTACTAAAAACAACAGACATAGCCCCACTCCACAAAGGGGGCAGTAAAGCAACAGCAAAGAACTACAGACCAATAGCACTAACATCCCATATCATAAAAATCTTTGAAAGGGTCCTAAAAGCAAGATCACCACCATCTAGAAACCCATCAGTTACACAACCCAGGGCAACATGGTTTAGAACAGGTCGCTCTTGTCTGTCTCAACTATTGGATCACTACGACAAGGTCCTAAATGCACTAGAAGACAAAAAGAATGCAGATGTAATATATACAGACTTTGCAAAAGCCTTCGACAAGTGTGACCATGGCGTAATAGCGCACAAAATGCGTGCTAAAGGAAATAACAGGGAAAGTCGGTCGATGGATCTATAATTTCCTCACTAACAGAACACAGAGAGTAGTCGTCAACAGAGTAAAGTCCGAGGCAGCTACGGTGAAAAGCTCTGTTCCACAAGGCACAGTACTCGCTCCCATCTTGTTCCTCATCCTCATATCCGACATAGACAAGGATGTCAGCCACAGCACCATGTCTTCCTTTGCAGATGACACCCGAATCTGCATGACAGTGTCCTTCCATTGCAGACACTGCAAAGCTCCAGGCGGACATCAACCAAATCTTTCAGTGGGCTGCAGAAAACAATATGAAGTTCAACGATGAGAAATTTCAATTACTCAGATATGGTAAACATGAGGAAATTAAATCTTCATCAGAGTACAAAACAAATTCTGGCCACAAAATAGAGCGAAACACCAACGTCAAAGACCTGGGAGTGATCATGTCGGAGGATCTCACCTTCAAGGACCATAACATTTTATCAATCGCATCTGCTAGAAAAAATGACAGGATGGATAATGAGAACCTTCAAAACTAGGGAGGCCAAGCCCATGATGACACTCTTCAGGGCACTTGTTCTATCTAGGCTGGAATATTGCTGCACACTAACAGCACCTTTCAAGGCAGGTGAAATTGCCGACCTAGAAAATGTACAGTATAACTTTCATGCGCGCATAACGGAGATAAAACACCTCAGTTATGGGAGCGCTTGAGGTTCCTAAACCTGTATTCCCTGGAACGCAGGAGGGAGAGATACATGATTATATACACCTGGAAAATCCTAGAGGACTAGTACCGAACTTGCACACGAGAATCACTCACTACGAAAGCAAAAGACTTGGCAGAACGATGCACCATCCCCCCAATGAAAAGCAGGGGTGTCACTAGCACGTTAAGAGACCATACAATAAGTGTCAGGGGCCCGAGACTGTTCAACTGCCTCCCAGCACACATAAGGGGGATTACCAACAGACCCCTGGCAGTCTTCAAGCTGGCACTGGACAAGCACCTAAAGTCAGTTCCGGATCAGCCGGGCTGTGGCTCGTACGTTGGTTTGCGTGCAGCCAGCAGCAACAGCCTGGTTGATCAGGCTCTGATCCACCAGGAGGCCTGGTCACAGACCGGGCCGCGGGGGCGTTGACCCCCGGAACTCTCTCCAGGTAAACTCCAGGTCTCCAGGTAAACAGTACTACAAAGGAGATCCTCGATGTAATGGAACGGATAACGATTCTCTTCGCTTTGCCTAGGAGCTGAAATTTACAAGAAAAAATATTTGCAGACAAGGAAACCGACTGTGGAGGAAGTATTTAGATTCGACCCGAGAAAGGAGATAAGAGGTTTAATTCCTCAAATCAAGACTGTTAGTATACAATACTGTGTACAAAGAAGGTAAGTAGAAACTGTTAAAATATATATTGTGCACAAACACGCTTAGTAGAAACTGTTAGAATATAATACAGTGTCCAGGCGGGGCCCCACTTTACAGCGCTTTGTTTTATAGTATTTCACTAATACAGAATTTTTGTATTATACTAATTCTTCATTTATTCAGAATTCCTACAATAAATATATTCACCACTCACTAAAAGCAAAGGACAGAATTATTTTAAGGTAAGTAATACGTGTACTGTGTATGTATTTTTTTTAGGCCTATTTATATTGCTCTTAATATATGATAGTGTGGACATGTTATCAGGCTTTTATATGCATTTGAAAGTGAAAAAAAAAGCTATGATTCACTTTACAGCGATTTCTGCTTTACAGACAGCAGTAATGCAGAACCTAACCTGCTGTATAAGTGGGGCCCTGCTGTATAAGTGGGGCCCTGCTGTATAAGTGGGGCCCTGCTGTAAAAACAGGTCCAGTAGAGACTATTGGGATACAATATGTACAAAAAAGGCCTTATATGAAGATTTTTTTTTTTTTGCATCACACAGCTCTAAAATCAGTGGAAGATGAAGGGGTTAAAAATAAACTGGATAAGTAAAATTATCAGATACATTACCTTTTGATGTTTCGCAGAGTCTTGTAGTAAATCTGTCCCTTATACTGGAAAGCTGAGAGATTGGATTCATTCTGAGTTCTGGAGCAGTTGACATAGCGCATCCAGTTACTGACGCTACAATCCACAGCATCCACACATGATGAAGCCTCATCTCTGCCACGAAGCTGTGCAATAAAACATGTATATATGTCGTGCTGAATAGGTAAAATTGGTCAATTAGCAACAACTCATTTAAAATTAAATCCTTCCTAAAATTTTCTCTTATTTGTTTAAAGATATATTTTTTTATTTATGTCAATGTAAAAATAATAATTTTGTACCAAAAGAACCTTAGAAAACTTACCTAACCAAATTATAACAAGCACAATTTAATTTAACCTAATCCAACTAAATATATTTTAGATAAGTTTACAATAATTTAATAAAAAACAAACACAACGAAACATATTTTTTTCTATAGGTTCAGAATGATTTTTGCAACACTACTGCATACACAAATTCTCGCTTGCCTTATTCGGCAAGAAGAACGTTCCTTTTTAAGCCAAAATGGCAAGTATTACCTATTCAGCACGAATAGCAGGTGTTGTGGGACTACACATGTGCATCTATCTTGGCTGATACCTATCTCCAGTACACCAGGGAGGAAGGAGGAGCAGCTGCCAGCCTCAGGGAGTCCCAAAAGTCTAGAAAATCCGGAGAACTTGCCCATCATTATATATTTGTTCCCATAGGCTCGGAGACCCTTGGCTCATGGGGAAAGACTGCATCTAAGTTCCTTTAGGAGCTAAGCAAAAGACTCATCAGGATAACTAGGGATCTCAGAGCAGATAGTTTTCTATTCCAGCCACTCAGTGCGGTTGTTGAGAGGGGTAATGCCTGCTGTATTTTGGGCACGCACCTCAGCTCTGAGGAGCTGGATGAGATTTTCGCATTATGATCAGTGACAAACATGTAACAATATGTACTAGACATGTATCTCTCACACCTCATATACTGTATATGCCATCTTTATGTCAACAACATATCTCTTAAATCTTTTGAACCATATTATGTAATAAAATATACCTATTGGTAAAAAAGAATGAAAAGATGGGGTGGTAGGGGGAGTGGAATATTCAAATGGCTTCAGGAAGAAATCCAAATATTCTTCCTTGAAGCCTTTTTATCCACTTCTCCGAGGCTTTGAGTCTCACAATTTACACCAGAGGTGGACCCCATATATATATATATATATATATATATATATATATATATATATATATATATATATAAGTAGTATAGTTTTCTACAGAGCGGTCCCTTCCGGTTTAGGGCCTTCTACAGAGCGGTCCCTTCCGGTTTAGGCCTTCTACAGGGAGGTCCCTTCCGGTCTAGGACCAGCAGCTGGAGGGTCACCTTTTCACACCTAGGTGTTACTTCCGGTTTTGACCATGACCTCGCCCTCGAGACTACCTCACCCTTGACCCCCCAACCAATACCCCCGCCCACGACCCCCCCCCCTTCGCGACCCCGCCGTCGCTGCCGCGCGCCCGCGCGCCCCGCCCGCGCGCCCCGCCCGCGGCCCGCCCGTACGCCTTCGCGATCCCCCCCGCCCGCGCCCGCGCCCGCGGGCGCCTCCGCCCGCGCGCCTCTTCGCGATCCCCCGCCCGCGCCTTCCGCTGCGCCTTCTGCAGCGGTCATCCGTATCGCCCCCGCGCCTCAGTAATTTTTTTCTATGGATCTCCTCGGAAAGGTTTTTGGATTCTCCCCTATGGGTTTTCGAATCTCCATCATCCTCGGATCAATTTTTTTGGGTACCCCTCCTTTCACCCCCCATCCCCCCCAAAATTTCTCAATATCAAAGTCTCCATCTCCTCGGATCCCCCCATGCCAATAAATTTCTCGATATGACAAAGTTTTTTTTGGATTCCCCCTATGGGGGTTTCGAAAGTCTCCAATCTCCTCGGATCAAGTTTTTTTGGATTCCCCCCTATGGGGTTTTCGAAATTCTCCATCTCCTCGGATCAAGTTTTTTGGGTACCCCTCCTTTCACCCCCCATCCCCAAATTTCTCGTAATACAAGTTTGGATACTCCCCCCTATGGGGTTCTCAATTCAAAGTCTCCACTCCCGATCCCCGCTTCCACTTTCACCCCCCAACCCCAAAAATTTCTCGACAATACAATTTTTTGGATCCCCCCTATGGGGTTTTCGAAATTCTCCATCTCCTCGGATCAAGTTTTTTTTGGATTCCTCCCTATGGGGTTTTCGAAATTCTCCATCTCCTTGGATCAAGTTTTTTTTTTTTTGGATTCCCCCCTATGGGGTTTTCGAAATTCTCCATCTCACTTTCACTCCCACCCCAAAATTTCTCGATAATACCAAGACTCCATCTCCTTGGATCAAGGTTTTTTTTTGGATTCCCCCCCCCCTCTGGGGGTAAAGCATTCAAATGAACTCCTCCTATGGGGCATGGTGCTCTCTCTTACTACAGGTCTAAACAAGTCAAATGACCTAAGAAGGGTGTTTACTCGGCGGTCAGTGACGTCATTATTCCTCTCATTAATGTGTTTACTCGACGGTCAGTGACGTCACGCGATGACCCCCACACGCACAGGCTGAATCTTGTCTACCCTTTTAGTTAATAATGGGACATCAGAAAGGCGCATTTTTTCGTTAATACCCACAATTTCTTTACAACACAAGTCTAGACATTTTTAACTATTCATCTCAGGTCAACTACGACTCCCACGAAGTAACCTCCGCCCCACCCTCCAAACCTGATTGTAACCTCACACTCCAACAACACCTCACCACAATTTTTCACGTCATAACTCCAATTTTTCTCGTTTTAACCCTTTTTGTTCATTAAAGTTAATAAGGGGACACAGTACATCAGAAAGTCACCACATCGCTTACATCCACTTTCGTTAAATTCACTACTCACAATTTTACATATACGAAGTTAAAATACGCACCTTTACTTTGACCATCTTCAAAACACTCTCATAAATCTATTTGAATACTCACAAAAATACCTTTATAACATTTCAAACAACACTGAAATACTCCAAAAACATCATTCGAACACTCTCCCAAAATCACCTCTGAATATCCCAGTACACCTTCATAAGGACTCTCATAATCATTCGTACACCTTCAAAAAACCAACCTTTGAATACTCACATAAACAACCCCTTGAACACCCTTCAAAACACCCTTCAACACACTAAAAACACCTTGAACACTCCCTGGGATTTGAACATTTCCAGAAACATCACTATTTGAGTACTCCCAAATAAGATTTGACATCTCTAATTTATCTGCACTTACAACATGTTTCATTAAATTAACAACTCGGATCCCTCATTTCTCCAGACAAAGGCAATTTCTCGTTTTTAACCCTTTTAGTTACATTAAAGTTATTAAGGGGACACATTACATCAGAAAAAAAGTCACCGAAACTAACTCAAACACTTTACTTTGAACACCTCCCAAAAACACTCTCATATCATTTGAATACTCACATAAACACCCTTGAACCACCTTCAAACACCTTTGAATATCGTTTTTAAAAACAATTTCATCAACAACCCACTTTATATCATCTTTTTCGTAACTCTAATCGACTACACTAAATCCTCATCAATTACCAAAAAATTTACTCGTTTTAACTAATGTCAATCACTGTAACCAAGATTTTCACAAAAAAAAAAACTCTATGACACCTAACACACACGCACACACACCCCACAACACCCACAATTTTTCTCGTTTTAACCCTTTTAGTTCATTTAAATTAATAAGGGGACACAGTACATCAGAAAGTCACAACAACAACATCCACAACCCACAATTTTTTCTCGTTTTAGCTAAGTTACAATCAAAAAAGTCCCATACAACAACCCACTTATAATATGAAAAACATTTTTTTTCGGTAACTCTAATTCGACTACACTACCCTCATCAATTACCAACAAATTTTACTCGTTTTAACTAATGTCATCACTGTAACCAAGATTTTCACAAAAAAAAAAAAAAAAAAAACTCTATGACACCTAACACACACGCACACACACACCCCACAACACCCACAATTTTTCTCGTTTTAACCCTTTTAGTTCATTAAAGTTAATAAGGGGACACAGTACATCAGAAAGTCACAACAACAACATCCACAACCCACAATTTTTTCTCGTTTTAGCCCTTTTAGTTCATTAAAGTTATAAGGGGCACATACTATCAGAAAGTCCACACAACCCACTTATAACATCTTTTTTCGGTATCCTCTAGTTGACAAACCCACAACACCACAGCCACAACACCCATGAACATCAAAAACATTAGTACTCCCAATTACACACTGATACTACTAAAACACCGCTGATTCAATCAAAACACTCCTTAACACTTCTAAACCCTAAATTCGAAAACGAACACTTTCAAAACACCTGAACATTTCCAATCACACTGATACACTTCCAAAAACACAATTTGAGTACTCCCAATTACACCACTGAATACTACTAAAACACCGCTGAATTCAATCAAAACACCCTTCAACACCTTCAAAAACACCTTTGAACACACTCAAAACACCTTTGAATAACCTCAAAACACCTTTGAACACCTTCAAAACACCCTTGAACACCTTCAAAACACCCTTGAACACCTTCAAAACACCCTTGAACACCTTCAAAAACAACATTTGAACACACTCAAAACACCTTTGAATAACCTCAAAACACCTTTGAACACCTTCAAAACACCCTTGAACACATTCAAAAAAACAACATTTGAACACACTCAAAACACCTTTGAACATTTCCAAACAACACTGAAACACTTCCAAAAACACCATTTGAGTACTCCCAATTACACCACTGAATACTACTAAAACACCGCTGAATTCAATCAAAACACCCTTCAACACCTTCAAAACACCTTTGAACACCTTCAAAACACCTTTGACACCTTCAAAACACTCTTGAACACCTTCAAAAACACCTTCGAACATTTCCAATCAACACTGAAACACTTCCAAAAAACACAATTTGAGTACTCCCAATTACACCACTGAATTCTACTAAAACACCGCTGAATTCAATCAAAACACCCTTCAACACCTTCAAAACACCTTTGAACACACTCAAAACACCTTTGAATAACCTCAAAACACCTTTGAACACATTCAAAACACTCTCATAATCATTTGAACACACTCAAAACACCTTTGAATAACCTCAAAACACCTTTGAACACCTTCAAAACACCCTTGAACACCTTCAAAAAAACAACATTTGAACACACTCAAAACACCTTTGAACACCTTTGAACATTTCCAAACAACACTGAAACACTTCCAAAAACACCATTTGAGTACTCCCAAATACACCACTGAATACTAAAACACCACTGAATACACTCAAAACACCACCAAAATCACCATAAACTAAGATCAACACCCACATCCCACAACACCCACAACCACAACACCACAATTTTTCTCGTTTTATCTAATTTCATCAGAAAGTCACAACACCCACACCTCCCATTTTTTTCTCTCAGTTTTAAACTAATTTCCATCAGAAAAAGTCACATCAAACAACCCACTTATAACGTCTTTTCGGTATCTCTAGTTCGACAACAACACCCACATCCCACAACACCCACATCCCACATCCCACACACACACACACCACACACACACACACCCCTAACCTAGCCTAACCTAACTTATCCTAACCTAGCCTAACCTAACCTAACCTAGCCTAACCTAACTTAACCTAACCTAACCTTTACCTAACCTTTACCTAACTTAACCTAACCTAACCTAACCTTTACCTAACCTTTACCTAACCTAATCTAACCTTGCCTAACCATTACCTAACCTAACCTAACCTATCTTAACCTAACCCAACCTAACCTAGCCGAACCTATCCTAACCTAACCTAAAATATATTGGAACACTTCCAAAAAATACATTAGAGTACTCCAGAATTACTTTGAACGACTCCATTTTTGGATATTTCCAAATTAGTTTTGAAAACTTTATCGTAAAATCGAACATTATTTTCTTGTTGGTAAACACACTCAATGGTAGAAATATTTACTCGATTTCCGAATAGAAACACTTTCCTCGCTCTGAGAGACTCATTGTGGGTCACCCCAACACATGGCGTAATGCGGTTCACACCCAAGGTAGAACATAACACCTGCGTCAACTCAGGACAGACAGACGCCATGAAATGCGGGAAACATCCAAGGTAGAAAATCATCTCTTTCCAGACCAACTGTCTATCCTAACCTAACCTAACCTAACCTAACCTAAATTTCCTAACCTAACCTAACCTCACCTAACCGAACCTAACCTAACTCCATCAATCACCTCTATCCTAACCTAACCTAACCCGACCTAACTCCATCAAACACCTCTAAACCTAACCAACCAACCTTCCCCAATAACCCCACAAAAAACCTCGAATAGGCGTTGTCTGTCCAAAGTTGACGAAGGTGTTTGTTTTTCCCTTGGGTGTAAACCGCATTACCCCATTTGTTGGGGTCCCCCACAATGGTCTCTCAGAGCGAGGAAAGTTTTTCTATTCGGAAATCGAGTAAAATTTTCCCATTGAGTGTTTTTCCCAACAAAAAAAAAATGTTCGATTTTACATAAAGTTTTAAAAACTAAATTTGGAAAAATATCCAAAAAGGGGAGTCGTTCAAAGAAATTCTGGAGTACCCCTAATGTATTTTTTGGAAGGGTTCCAATATTTTTTTAGGTTAGGTTAGGATAGGTTCGGCGGGGTTAAAGGTTGGGTTGGTTTAAAGATGGGTTAGGTTAGGTTAGGTAAAGGTTTAATGGTTTAGGTTAAAAGGTTTAGATTGGGTTTTGGGGAAAAAGGGTTGGGTAAAGGTTAGGTAAAGGTTGGTTTTTGGTTAATTTTAGGTTAGGTTTGGTTAGGTTGGGTTTTGGCTGGGTTTTGGAAAATTTGGGTTTTAGGCTAGGTTGGGGTTTGGTTTTTGTGTGTTTTGTGTGGGGTGGGGGGATGTGGGATGGGGGTTTGTTGTGGGAGTGGGTGTTGTTGTCGAACTAGGTTCCCGAAAAGCGTTATAAGTGGGTTGTTTTTGTGATTTTTCTGATAAAATTATTTTTTAAAACGAGAAAAAAATGGGGGGGTGTGGGTGTTGTGATTTTTGGGATAAAAATTTGAAAAAAACGGGGGAAAATTTGTGGGTGTTTTTGGGTTGTGGGTGTTGGGGGTGTGGGGTTTTTATCTTAGTTTATGGTTTTTTTTTGGGGGTTGTTTTAGTGTATTCGGGGTTTTTTAGAAATTCGGGGTTTTATTTGGGGGGGGTACTAAAATGGTTTTTTTTTGGGAAAGGGGTTTTTTTCAGTGTTGTTTGGAAATTTTCAAAGGTTTTTAAAAAGGTTTTTTTGTGTGTTTTCAAATTTTGGGTTTTTTTGAAGGTTTTTAAAGGGGTTTGTTTTGAAGGTGTTCAAAGGTTTTTTTGAGGTTATTCAAAGGTGTTTTGAGTTTTTTTTCAAATGTTTATGAGAGTTTTTTGAATGTTTTCCCAAAGGGTGTTTTGAGGTTATTAAAAGGTTTTTTGGTGTGTTAAAAGGGGGTTTTGAAGGTTTTAAAGGGTTTTTGTTTGGGAATTCAGCGGGGTTTTTTTTTTGTAAAATTTTCAGTGGTGAAATTTGGGAGGGGGGTACTAAATTTTTGTTTTTTTGGGGAAGTTTTTTTCAGTGTTGATTGGAAATGTTGAAGGTGTTTTTGAAGGTTTTTCAAGAGGTTTTTAAAAGGTGTAAAAGGTTTTTTGAAGGTTTTTCAAAGGTGTTTTGAAGGTTTTTTAAAGGGTTTGTTTTGTTTAAAATTCAGCGGTGTTTTAGTAGTATTCAGTTGGTGTAATTGGAGTACTCAAATTGTGTTTTTTTGGAAGTGTTTCAGTGTTGATTGGAAATGTTCAAAGGTGTTTTTGAAGGTGTTCTAGAGTGTTTTGAAGGTGTTCAAGGGTGTTTGAAGGTGTTGAAGGGTGTTTTGATTAAATTCAGCGTGTTTAGTAGTAGTTCAGTGGTGTATTGAGGAGTTAAATGTTTTTTGGGAAAATGTTCAAAGGTGTTTTTGAAGGTTTTTCAAGGGTGTTTGAAGGTGTTCAAAGGGTGTTTGAAGGTTATTCAAGGTGTTTTGAAGGTGTTCAAAGGTGTTTTGAAGGGTGTTGAAGGTGTTTTTGGGATTTGAATTCAGCGGTGTTTTAGTAGAAATTCAGTGGTGTAATTGGGAGTACTCAAATTGTGTTTTTTTTGGAAGTGTTTCAGTGTTGATTGGAAATGTTCAAAGGTGTTTTTGAAAAGTGTTCAAGAGGGTTTTGAAGTGTTCAAGGTTTTTGAAAGGTGTTGAAGGTGTTTGTTTTGATTGAATTAAAGCGGTGTTTTAGTAGTAATCAGTGGTGTAATTGGGAGTACTCAAAGTGTTTTTGAAGGATGTTATGGAAATGTAGTTGTGGGGATGTGGGTGTTGTGGGTGTTGGTGTGTGCGAGTATAGTGGTGTATCGAGAAAAAGAAGGTGTTTGAAAGGGTGGGTTGTTGTTGAGGATTCTTTTTGAGGGTAGTGTGTCTTTTAACTTTAATGAACTAAAAGGGTTTTGGGTTTTGAAGGTGTTTATGTGAGTATTCAAATGAATGAGAGTTTTTTTGGGTGTTGTAAAGTGTTGTTGTTTTGTGACTTTCTGATGTATTGTGTCCCTTATTAACTTTAATGAACTAAAAGGGTTAAAACGAGAAAAATGTTCTGGGTGCTGTGGGGGATGGGTTGTATTTATGAATGTGTGTGGTATTAGAGTGTAAAAATTTTATTGGAGTTAATTGTTTTTTTTTTTTTTTGGTTACAGTGAACTTAGTTAAACGGTATATTTGGGGTTTATTGATGAGGGTTGGTATTTCGAATTGATTTTACCAAAAAAAGATGAAAAAGTGGGTTGTGTGAAATTATTTTAAAAAACGATATTAAAAGGTGTTTTAAAGGGGTTTCAAGGGTGTTTAGTGAGTATTAAAAATGATTATGAGAGTTTTTTGGGGGGTGTTCAAAGTAAAGTGTTTGGTTATTTTTTTTAT
>NC_069483.1:25042516-25068682 GCF_026875155.1 Cherax quadricarinatus | reverse complement strand
ACATTTTCCCCCAATTCACACTGATTACTACTAAAAACAGCTGAATTCAACAAAACAACCCTTCAACACCTTCAAAACCCTTGAACACCTTCAAAACACTCTTAAAACACCTTCAAAAACACCTTTGAACATTCCAAAACACTATTTGAGTACTCCCAATTACACCACTGAATACTACTAAAACACCGCTGAATTCAATCAAAACACCCTTCAACACCTTCAAAACACCTTTGAACACTTTGAACATTTCCAAAACACTATTTGAGTATCCCATTACACCACTGATTACTACTAAAACACGCTGAATTCAATCAAAACACCCTTCAACACCTTCAAAACACCTACTTGAACACTTCAAAACACCTTTGAACAACACTTTCAAAACACTCTCATAATCATTTGAACACACTCAAAACACCTTTGAATAACTCAAAACACCTTTGAACACCTTCAAAACCACCCTTGAACACCTTGATCACCTTCAAAAAAACAACATTTGAACACACTCAAAACACCTTTAAACACTTTCCAAACAACACTGAAAACTTCCAAAACACCATTTGAGTACTCCCAAATACACCACTGAATACTAAAACACCACTGAATACACTCAAAACACCACCAAAATCACCATAAACTAAGATCAACACCCACATCCCACAACACCCACAACCACAACACCCACAATTTTTTCTCGTTTTATCTAATTTCATCAGAAAGTCACAACACCACACCTCCATTGTTTTTCTCGTTTAAACCCTTTTAGTTCATTAAAGTTAATACGGGGACACACTACATCAGAAAAAGTCCACATCAACAACCCACTTATAACGGCTTTTCGGTATCTCTATTCGACAACACACCACATCCCACAAACACCCACAATCCCACATCCTACACACACACAGAAACACACACATCACACACCCTAACCTACCTAACCTCTACCTTATCCTAACCTAGCCTAACCTAACCTAACCTAGCCTAACCTAACTTAACCTACCCTAACCTTTACCTAACCTTACCTAACTTAACCAACCTAACCTAACCTTACCTAACCTTTAACCTAACCAAACTAACCTTGCCAAAAATAACCATTCCCTAACCTAACCTAACCTATCTTAACCTAACCCAACCTAACTAGCCGAACCTATCCTAACCTAACCGAAAATATAGTGGAACACTTCCAAAAACTACCGTAGAGGAACTCCAGAATTACGTTGAAACGCACTTCCATTTTTGATATTTTTTCCAAAATTAGTCTTGTGGAAAAACTTTAATCGTAAAATACGAACATTATTTTTCTGTGTTGTAAACACACTCAATGGTAGAAATTATTTTACTCGAGTCCCGAATAGAAACACTTTCCTCGCTCTGAGAGACTCATTGTGGGTCCACCCTCCCCCCCAACACCACTGGGTTAATGCGGTTCACACCCAAGGTAGATTTAGATAAACCATGAACACCTGCGCCAACTCAGGACAACAGACGCCCATGAAATGCGGGTAACATCCAAGTAGAAAAATCATCTCTTTCCCAGACCAACTGCTATCCCAACCTAACCTAACCTAACCTAACCTAATTCCTAACCTAATCTAACCTCCCTAACCGAACCTAACCTAACTCCATCAATCACCTCTATCCTAACCTAACCTATACCTAAACCTAACCCAACCTAACTCCATCAAACACCTCTATCCAAACCTAACCTTTAAAACCTAACCGATCCTAACCTAACCTAACTCCATCAAACACCTCGAATACTACCTAACTTAACCTAAACCTAACCTTACCTAACCTACACGAACCTAACCTAACCTAACCCTAACCTATCCTAACCTGTCCTAACCTAACCTAACCTATCTCACTGAAGACGCTAACCTGACCCTAACATATACCTAACGTATTGCAGCGTGCGAATACCACCACGAACTAACCTAACTTATCTTACCAACCTACTAACCTTATCCTAACCTAACCTAACTAACCTAAAATAACTAACTTACCTAACTTATCCTGAATCTAATGCAACCTAATCCTAAACCTAACCGTAATCCTAACCTAACCTAACTTCCTAACCTAACCTATACCAAACCTAACCTAAAATTACCTAACCTAACTTATCCTAACCTACTCACATTACTTTGAAAACACCTTCAAAACCTCTCCTACATCATTTTCTGAGACCCCCTTTTCTCATATCTCACATTCCACAACCTTTATCATCTCACTACAGAACAACCCCAAGATTACTTCGAACACTCTCATAACAGCATTGAGTACTCACATAAACACTTTTGAACATTTCCCAAACAACACTGAAGCAACTTCCAAAAATATCATTTGGATTACTCCCTAAATAAGATTTGACAGCTCTAATTTATCTACACTTAACACTTTGCATTAAATTACATCTCATCCCCCCAAACTCCTCCCTCAATCTCCAGACATTTACAACATTAGCACAAAAAAAAAACAACTCCTACACTTATGACATGAGACATTACCATATCTAACACACGGACTAACTTTGAACCAACTCCTGAACACCACAGATCTTCTTCAACAAAGCTCTGCACATCATTTGAACACCTTCAAAAAAAAACCATCAACACCTCCGAATAACTCCCAAAAAAAACACTACTGAATACTACGAAATCACCACTTAATACTACCAATCACCGTCAAAAATCACCAGAAACGAAGTTTAACATCACCATCTAACATCCTTTTTATAGAAATACCCCCGCAAATCACTATACCCAAGAACCCCTCCCCATGTGGGGCGCATAAAATAAAAGCATGAACAACAAACCTAATACGCAAACACTTAGTACATGATCATCAGCAACTGAAAACATATCTTATACACGCACATAATATAAGACACTCACCAACTACAATCACACCATGTTCACTTACCTCAAATCACTAATATCACAGAACACAAACATTTTTATTAAACATTCACCACACACACAATACACACACAAGAAAAAAAAATAATTTTTGACAATATCTAAGCGCACTCGACCTCACTAACCACCAACACACGATGTCTCACCTCACAGGACCGACCGAGCTCACACTCCCAGTGACGTCACACATCCCATGTGTTACTTGGTAGGGTTGGTAACATCACACCTAACCCCCCTTGTTTCAACCTGTTTGTAAACCCTACAGTTATCTAAGAGCACTATATCCATGACGATTACCAGATTTATGATCCCACACCAAGATCACAGAAAACACACATTTTTTATAATTATTCCAGCACTAAAATCACGATCACCAATTCCATATCATGTTTACCGTCATCTATCAACACTAATCACCAAGATCCCCCAAAAATCAAGATAAAGCATCACAAACTAACTTATGAACACTGAAAACACTTATTTTTTAAACCATCGCACAAAAAAAAGACATACACAAAATACCACAACACCTTTCCACCAACATCATATCAATAACAATGAGCACTATAACATATCACTATCACAATAAAAAAATAATACACAGACACCCACATATTTAGACATTTTCATTGCAAATCTAAGACATGAACATACACACCAAATCTAAGACATTCACCTCCCAACTAAGACATACACATCACCCCTAAAACTTCCTTCCTATTCATCTCCGTATATCTCCTAAGCTGTTTATTAAACCCCGACGGATCCCCCACGACGTAGGAGCAAAGTGTAGTAGGTGGTGTTGGAGTGGTGATATGGTTTTCCTCTGGCTCCTACGTCGTGATGGATCCGTCGGTTAAAACAGCTCTAGGGAATAAACGGAATGATAAGAAGGAAGTTTAGGTGATGTTTTGTCCTTAGTTGGAGGTGAATGTCTTAGATTTGGTGTGTATGTCTCATGTCTTAAATTTGCAATTTGAAATGTATAATATGTGGTGTCTGTGTATTATATTTCTTTTGTGATAGGTGATATTTTTAGTGCTCATGTTATTATAGATGTTGGTGGAAGTGTAGTGGTATTTTTGTGTATGTCTTTTTTTGTGCGAATGTTTAAAAAATAAGTGTTTTCAGTATCAATAGTAGTTTTTGAGATGCATGATCTTAGATTTTTTGTGACTTGGTGATGAGTGTTGATAGATGACGGTAAACATGATATGGAATTGTGTTCGTGATTTTTGTGTGAATAATTATAAAAATGTGTGTTTTCTGTGATCTTGGTGTTGGGATCATAAATTCTTGGTAATCGTCTTTGGATATAGTGGTCTTAGATAATGAGGGACAACAGGTTTGAAACAAGGGGGGTAGGTGTTGATGTTTACCCCCACCAAGTAACACAAAGGGATGTGACGTCACTGGAGGTGAGCTCGTCGGTCCCTGGAGGATGAGACATCGTGTGTTGTGGTAGTGAGGGTGAGTGCCGCTTAGATATTGTCAAATATTATTTTTTTTCTTGTGTGTTGTGGTGTGTGTGTGTGTGTGTGTGAAAGGTTTATAAAAAATATTGTTTTCGTGATATTAGTGATTTTGAGGTAAGTGAACATGGTGATTGTAGTTGTGATTGTCTTATATTATGTGTGTGTATAAGAATGTTTTTCATTTGATGGTGATCATGTACTAAGTGTTGCGTATTAGGTTAGTGTTCATGCTTTTTTATGCGCCAAATGGGAGGAGTTCTTGTTATAGTGATTTGAGGGATTACATAAAAAGGATGTTAGATGTGATGTTAAACTTAGTTTCTGGTGATTTTGACGTGATTGGTAGTATTCAGTGGTGATTGTAACAATCAGTAGTGTTTTTTTGGGAGTATTCGGAGTGTTTGTTGGTGTATTTTTTTGAAGGTGTTCAAATGATGTGCAGAGCATTTTTTGAAGAAGATCAGTGGTGTTCAGAGTTGGTTCAAAGTTAGTCAGTGTGTTAAATATGGTAATATCTCATGTCATAAGTGTATGAGTTAGTTTTTTTTTTTTTTTTGTGCTAATGTTGTAAAGTCCTGGAAATGAGGGAGGAGTTTGGGGGGATAGATGTAATTCAATGAAAATGTGTAAGTGAAGATAAATTAGAGCTGTCAAATCTTATTTGGGATAATCAAAAGAATTTGGAATGCATCAGTGTGTTTGAAATGTCAAAAGTGTTTATGTGAGTACTCAAATGCTTATGGAGTGTTCGAAGTAATCCTGGGTTGTTCTGTAGTGAGAGGATAAGAGTTGTGGATGATAGATATTGAGAAAAGGGGTCTCAAATGATGTATAAGTGGTTTTGAAGTGTTTTCAAAGTAAAGGAGTATGTAGGAGAAGTTAGGTAGGTTATTTTAGGTTAGTTAGGTTAGGTAGGTTAGATAAGGTAGGTTAGGTTAGGATAAGTTAGGTAGGATAGGTCAGATTAGATTAGGATAATTAGTTAGGTGGGGGGGGGGGGGGGGGGGGGGGGGGGGGGGGGGGGGGGGGGGGGGGGGGGGGGGGGGGGGGGGGGTTTCGCTTATTTAGTTAGGTTAGGTTAGTTAGAATAAGTTAGGTAGTTCGGTTAGATAAGTTAGGTTAGGTTAGCTTAGGATAAGTTAGGTTAGGTTAGGTTAGGTTAGGTTAGGATAGGTTAGGTTAGGTTAGGATAGGTTAGGTTAGGTTAGGTTAGGTGTAAGGGTTTTTAGGTTCGGTAGGTTAGGTAAGGTTAGGTTAGGTTAAGTTAGGTAGTATTCGAGGTGTTTGATGGAGTTAGGTTAGGATAGGTTAGGTTAGGTTAGGATAGAGGTGTTTGATGGAGTTAGGTTGGGTTAGGTTAGGTTAGGTTAGGTTAGGATAGAGGTGATTGATGGAGTTAGGTTAGGTTCGGTTAGGTGAGGTTAGGTTAGGTTAGGAATTAGGTTAGGTTAGGTTAGGTTAGGTTAGGATAGACAGTTGGTCTGGAAAGAGATGATTTTCTACCTTGGATGTTACCCGCATTTCATGGCGTCTGTCTGTCCTGAGTTGGCGCAGGTGTTCATGATTATCTTAAATCTACCTTGGGTGTGAACCGCATTACCCAGTGGTGTTGGGGGGGAAGGGTGACCCACAATGAGTCTCTCAGAGCGAGGAAAGTGTTTCTATTCGGAAATCGAGTAAATATTTCTACCATTGAGTGTGTTTACCAACAAGAAAATAATGTTCGATTTTACGATAAAGTTTTCAAAACTAATTTGGAAATATCCAAAAATGGAGTCGTTCAAAGTAATTCTGGAGTACTCTAATGTATTTTTGGAAGTGTTCCAATATATTTTAGGTTAGGTTAGGATAGGTTCGGCTAGGTTAGGTTGGGTTAGGTTAAGATAGGTTAGGTTAGGTTAGGTAATGGTTAGGCAAGGTTAGATTAGGTTAGGTAAAGGTTAGGTAAAGGTTAGGTTAGGTTAGGTTAAGTTAGGTAAAGGTTAGGTAAAGGTTAGGTTAGGTTAAGTTAGGTTAGGCTAGGTTAGGTTAGGTTAGGCTAGGTTAGGATAAGTTAGGTTAGGCTAGGTTAGGGTGTGTGTGTGTGTGTGTTGTGTGTGTGTGGGATGTGGGATGTGGGTGTTGTGGGATGTGGGTGTTGTTGTCGAACTAGAGATACCGAAAAGACGTTATAAGTGGGTTGTTGATGTGACTTTTTCTGATGTAGTGTGTCCCCTTATTAACTTTAATGAACTAAAAGGGTTAAAACGAGAAAAAAAATGGGAGGTGTGGGTGTTGTGACTTTCTGATGAAATTAGATAAAACGAGAAAAAATTGTGGGTGTTGTGGGTTGTGGGTGTTGTGGGATGTGGGTGTTGATCTTAGTTTATGGTGATTTTGGTGGTGTTTTGAGTGTATTCAGTGGTGTTTTAGTATTCAGTGGTGTATTTGGGAGTACTCAAATGGTGTTTTTGGAAGTGTTTCAGTGTTGTTTGGAAATGTTCAAAGGTGTTCAAAGGTGTTTTGAGTGTGTTCAAATGTTGTTTTTTTGAAGGTGATCAAGGGTGTTCAAGGGTGTTTTGAAGGTGTTCAAAGGTGTTTTGGAAATGTTCAAAGGTGTTTTGAGTGTGTTCAAATGATTATGAGAGTGTTTTGAATGTGTTCAAAGATGTTTTGAAGGTGATCAAAGGTGTTTTGAAGGTGATGAAGGGTGTTTTGAGTGTGTTCAAGGGTGTTTGAAGGTGTTGAAGGGTGTTTTGATTGAATTCAGCGGTGTTTTAGTAGTAATCAGTGGTGTAATTGGGAGTACTCAAATTGTGTTTTTTGGAAGTGTTTCAGTGTTGATTGGAAATGTTCAAAGGTGTTTTTGTGGGATGTGGGTGTTGATCTTAGTTTATGGTGATTTTGGTGGTGTTTTGAGTGTATTCAGTGGTGTTTTAGTATTCAGTGGTGTATTTGGGAGTACTCAAATGGTGTTTTTGGAAGTGTTTCAGTGTTGTTTGGAAATGTTCAAAGGTGTTCAAAGGTGTTTTGAGTGTGTTCAAATGTTGTTTTTTGAAGGTGATCAAGGGTGTTCAAGGGTGTTTTGAAGGTGTTCAAAGGTGTTTTGAGGTTATTCAAAGGTGTTTTGAGTGTGTTCAAATGATTATGAGAGTGTTTTGAATGTATTCAAAGGTGTTTTTGAAGGTGATCAAAGGTGTTTTGAAGGTGTTGAAGGGTGTTTTGAGTGTGTTCAAGGGTGTTTGAAGGTGTTGAAGGGTGTTTTGATTGAATTCAGCGGTGTTTTAGTAGTAATCAGTGGTGTAATTGGGAGTGTTTCAGTGTTGATTGGAAATGTTCAAAGGTGTTTTTGAAAGTGTTCAAGAGTGTTTTGAAGGTGTTCAAGGGTGTTTGAAGGTGTTGAAGGGTGTTTTGATTGAATTCAGCGGTGTTTTAGTAGTAATCAGTGGTGTAATTGGGAGTACTCAAATAGTGTTTTGGAAATGTTCATGGGTGTTGTGGGATGTGGGTGTTGTGGGTGTTGTTGACGAACTAGAGATACCGAAAAAAATGTTATAAGTGGGTTGTTGTTGGGACTTTTTCTGATGTAGTGTGTCCCCTTATTAACTTTAATGAACTAAAAGGGTTAAAACGAGAAAAAAAATTATGGGTTGTGGATGTTGTTGTTGTGACTTTCTGATGTACTGTGTCCCCTTATTAACTTTAATGAACTAAAAGGGTTAAAACGAGAAAAATTGTGGGTGTTGTGGGGTGTGTGTGCGTGTGTGTTAGGTGTCATAGAGATTTTTTTTTGTGAAAATCTTGGTTACAGTGATGACATTAGTTAAAACGAGTAAAATTTGTTGGTAATTGATGAGGGTAGTGTAGTCGAATTAGAGTTACCGAAAAAAGATGATATAAGTGGGTTGTGATGAAATTAGTTTAAAAACGATATTCAAAGGTGTTTTGAAGGTGTTGAAGGGTGTTTTGATTGAATTCAGCGGTGTTTTAGTAGTAATCAGTGGTGTAATTGGGAGTACTCAAATAGTGTTTTTGGAAATGTTCAAAGGTGTTCAAAGGTGTTTTGAAGGTGTTGAAGGGTGTTTTGATTGAATTCAGCGGTGTTTTAGTAGTATTCAGTGGTGTAATTGGGAGTACTCAAATTGTGTTTTTTTGGAAGTGTTTCATGGTGATTTTGGTGGTGTTTTGAGTGTATTCAGTGGTGTTTTAGTATTCAGTGGTGTATTTGGGAGTACTCAAATGGTGTTTTTGGAAGTGTTTCAGTGTTGTTTGGAAATGTTCAAAGGTGTTCAAAGGTGTTTTGAGTGTGTTCAAATGTTGTTTTTTTGAAGGTGATCAAGGGTGTTCAAGGGTGTTTTGAAGGTGTTCAAAAGGTGTTTTGAGGTTATTCAAAGGTGTTTTGAAGGTGTTCAAGGGTGTTTATGTGAGTATTCAAAGGTGTTTTTTGAAGGTGTACAAATGATTATGAGAGTGTTTTTGGGGGTGTTCAAAGTAAAGTGTTTGAGTTAGTTTTTGTGATAATGTTGTGGAGTCTGGAGACTGAGGGATGAGTTGTAATTTAATGAAATGTGTAAGTGCAGATAAATTAGAGATGTCAAATCTTATTTGGGAGTACTCAAATAGTGTTTTGGAAATGTTCAAAGGTGTTCAAAGGTGTTTTGAGTGTGTTCAAATGTTGTTTTGAAGGTGTTCAAGGGTGTTTTGAAGGTGTTCAAGGGTGTTTTGAAGGTGTTCAAAGGTGTTTTGAGGTTATTCAAAGGTGTTTTGAGTGTGTTCAAATGATTATGAGAGTGCTTTGAAGGTGTTTTGAAGGTGTTCAAGGGTGTTTATGTGAGTATTCAAAGGTGTTTTTTGAAGGTGTACAAATGATTATGAGAGTACTTATGAAGGTGTTCAAATGATGTGCAAGAGTACTTATAAAGGTGTTCTGGGAGTATTCAGAGGTGATTTGGGGGTGTTCGAATGATGTTTTTGGAGTATTTCAGTGTTGTTTGGAAATGTATAAAGGTATTTTTTGTGAGTATTCAAATGATTTATGAGAGTGTTTTGAAGATGTTCAAAGTAAAAGTGCGTATTTAACTTCGTAATATGTAAAATTGTGAGTAGTGAATTTAACGAAAGTGGATGTAAGCGATGTGGTGACTTTCTGATGCATGTGTCCCCTTATTAACTTTAATGAACTAAAAGGGTTAAAACGAGAAAAATTGGGGGTTATGAGTGAAAATTGTGAGGTGTTGGTTGGAGTGTGGGTAAAAGGGTAGACAAGATTCAACCTGTGTGCGCGTGGTCCTTTTTAGTTCATTTAACTTAATGAGAGGAATACTGACGTCACTGACCGCCGAGTAAACACCCTTCATTAGACCTGTAGTAAGCATGCCCCATAGGAGGAGTTCATTTGAATGCTTACCCCCAGAGGGGGGAATCCAAAAACCTTGATCCAAGGAGATGGAGTCTTGGTATTATCGAGAAATTTTGGGGTGGGAGTGAAAGTGAGAGGGGTAATCCAAAAATTTGATCCAAGGAGAATTTCGAAAACCCCATAGGGGGGAATCCAAAAAACTTGATCCGAGGAGATGGAGTCATGGTATTGTCGAGAAAATTTGATCCGAGGAGATGGAGAATTTCGAAAACCCCATAGGGGGGATCCAAAAAACTCGATCCGAGGAGATGGAGTCATGGTATTGTCGAGAAAATTTGGGGTGAAAGGAGGGGTACCCAAAAAACCTTGATCCAAGGAGATGGAGAATTTCGAAAACCCCATAGGGGGGAATCCAAAAAATTTGATCCGAGGAGATGGAGACTTTCGAAACCCCCATAGGGGGGAATCCAAAAAACTTGATCCAAGGAGATCATAAGAATTTCGAAAACCCCCATAGGGGGGAATCCAAAAACTTGTATTATCGAGAAATTTTTTGGGGTTGGGGGGTGAAAGTGGGAGGGGGATCCGAGGAGATGGAGACTTTCGAAACCCCCATAGGGGGGAATCCAAAAACTTGGTAATATCGAGAAATTTTGGGATGGGGGTGAAAGTGAGAGGGGGAACTTCAAAAATTTGATCCGAGGAGATGGAGAGCACAAGAAAATGAAATTCAAAAAAAATTCGAAAAAAATCGGAAAAAAAATTTGAGGCGCGGGGGGGGATCCGGATGACGCTGCAGAAGGCGCAGCAGAAGGCGGGCGGGGCGCGCGGGGGTCGCGAAGGGCGGGCGCGCGGGGGGGCGCGCGGGCGGGCGGCGGGCGGGGCGCGCGGGCGCGGCCGACGGCGGGTCGCGAAGGGGGGGGGTCGTGGCGGGGGTATTGGTTGGGGGGGTCAAGGGTGAGGTAGTCTCGAGGGCGAGGTCCCTGGTCAAAACCGGAAGTAACACCTAGGTGTGAAAAGGTGACCCTCCAGCCGCTGGTCCTAGACCGGAAGGGACCTCCCTGGAAGGCCTAAAACCGGAAGTTCCTCGCCCAGTGGAAAAGGGCCCCCAAACCCGGGAAGGACCCCCCTGTAGAAAACTATACTACTCTTATTACATGGTAAAAATTTGGGGTATGATGGGGTGATACTGCAGGCTTGACACTCTGTAACTGCACATGGGTAATTAAGTCCCTAGTTTTGATGACATGGGTAATTATGGTAATTACATACAGATGAGGTTTATCTAGTTTTGACTAACATGAAAGAAAACGAAGTAGTTACATGGATATTATTTTTACACTTTTTTGTCCTAAAGGGGTTCTGGTGGCCTGGTGGCTAGTGCTCTCGCTTCACACGCCGAGGGCCTGGGTTAGATTCCCAGCCAGAGTACAAACATTGGGCGCGTTTCTTTCCACATCAGTAAAATAGGTACCTGGTGTCAGTCGACTGGTGTGGGTCGCATTCTTGGACACTGACCTAATTTGCCCGACATCCGGAGCATAACAAGGGGCTTTCTATATAGTAGTATGTCATTGTTGTCAGCTAGGACTGTATACCATGTACATGTAGTAAATAAAGATATTATTATTATTATTATTAATTCTCTATGCAAATGAAGACGGGGCAAACATTGCTACATTTCCTCCTTTTATGCATATCTTAAACAAATACACCAACAACTCCAAAACTGTCCACACCTGCCTTCACTATCTATGGGAGCTCGAGAAGGTGTCCCCCTAGCGCACTCAGCTCACACTGAGGTCCGGAGTTCGAATCCCGATACGGCTGCCCTGTTCACCCAACAGTGTAAAATGGGTACCTGGGTGTTAGCCGACTGGTGTGGGTCGCATCCTGGGACAAAATTGACCTAATTTGCCCGAAAAAGTTCTGCATAACAAATGGCTTTCTATACAGTAGTATGTCATTGATGTCAGCTAGGCCTGTATACCTTGTACATGTACTTGTAGAAATAAAGATATTGACAAGCAAGAGAGTCCCATCAGCCATGGCTGGATGATAACTGGTTACCGCAACACTACGATACCTGGCATCCTGGCTACGTCATCTGACATAGAATAACATCCTTCCAACTTCCTCCCCTCCCTGTCTTATCTGACGACTTGCCACACTAATGAAGTGACTTGCCCCGATTCCTGACAAGCCTTACCCAACCTAACCTAACTACTGAAATAGTCATGTCATTTACTCGGACCGCGTAGGTCACTTAGCGTTCACCTTCACCTTTGATGAGTTACCTTCGATATACCTTTGATGAGTTTGGAGAGTTTTTCTACTCCAGAAACCCGGCCTTGGGCCGGCTCGTCTGGTACTTGCCTGATCAACCAGGCTGTTGCTGCTGGCAGCCCACCGCCCCACAAATCCATCAAAAAAATATATACAACAATGAAAATAAAGATAACATTAACACAAAAACAACGAGCAAATAACACATACATTATAAGTACTTATTACAGCAAGTTTAAGTAAGATGACACTGAAGGAAGAGTATGCATTAGCAGACATTGTTCTGTTAAGTATACCAACAAGTTTATACAATCATTTATATTATTTAGTGTGGGTGGGGAGGCTGCTCTTCAGCGGCTCATCTGAACTGTAAGCCTGCACACTCCACCAAGATATCTGTTGGCTGAGCAATGGTGAATGTGTCTCCTTTAGATCACACTATGGTTGAAGAGCGGGGAGGAGGATGGGAGGGGGTACAGCGCAAGAGGTGGTTGAAACCCGATCCTTCCTCGTGTGACCACGACACACACACACACACACATACACACACACACACGTCTGTGGTCTTCTTTGCCCTTCCCCAATCTGCATGACTCTACATTTGGCGGGTTAAATTCAAGGAGCCAGTTGCTGGACAGGTGTCCAGGTCTCTCTGAAGTCCTGCCAAATCAAATGAAAATTAGGCAGGCTTCATAAACACCTGGACAGGCTGGACACCTGGTCCAGCAACTTGTTTCTCAAATTTAATCCTGCCAAATGCAAAGTCATGAAGATCGGGAAGGGCAAAGAAGACCGCAGACAGAGTATAGGCTAAGTGGCCAAAGACTGCAAACCTCGCTCAGGAGAAAGATCTTGGGGTGATTATAACACCGAGCACGTCTCCGGAAGCACACATCAACCAGATAACTGCTGCAGCATATGTGCACCTGGCAAGCCTGATAATAGCGTTCTGATACCTTAGTAAAGAATCGTTCAAGACACTGTATATCATGTACGGCAGGCCCATACTGGAGTATGCAGCACCAGTTTGGAACCCACACCTGTCAAGCAAGTCAAGAAATTAGAGAAGGTGCAAAGGTTTGGAACAAGGCTAGTTCCACAGCTAAGAGAATGTCCTACGAAGAAAGGTTAAGGGAAATCGCCTGACGACATTGGAAGACAGGAAGGTTAGAGGAGACATGATAACGACATACAAAACACTGTGTGGAATAGACAATGTGGACAGAGACAGGATGTTCCAGAGAGGGACACAGAAACAATGGTCACACTGGAAGTTGAAGACTCAGATGATCAAAGGGATGTTAGGAAGTATTTCTTCAGTCACAGAGTAGTCAGGAAGTGGAATAGTCTATCAAGTGATGTAGTGGAGGCAGGAACCATACATAGCTTTAAAAGGAGGTATGATAAACCTCATGGAGCTGGGAGAGAGAGGACCCAGTAGCGTTCAGTGAAGAGACGGGGCCAGGAGCTGAGTCTGGGACCCCTGCAACTATAATTAGGTGAGTGTACACATACACACACACACACACTGTCCTCGTGTAATCACGACACACACACATGTCCTCGTGTAATCACGACACACACACACTGTCCTCGGTAATCACGACACACACACACACACTGTCCTCGTGTAATCACGACAACACACACACACACACACACACCACACACACCACACAACACACACACACTGTCCTCGTGAAATCACGACACACACACACTGTCCTCGTGTAATCACGACACACACTGTCCTCGTGTAATCACGACACACACACACTGTCCTCGTGTAATCACGAGACACACACACACACACTGTCCTCGTGTAATCACGACACACAACACACACTGTCCTCGTGTAATCACGACACACACACACTGTCCTCGTGTAATCACACACACACACACTGTCCTCGTGTAATCACGACACACACACACTGTCCTCGTGTAATCACGACACACACACACACTGTCCTCGTGTAATCACGACACACACACACTGTCCTCGTGTAATCACGACACACACACTGTCCTCGTGTAATCACGACACACACACACACACACACACTCACACACACACACACACACACTGTCCTCGTGTAACCACGACACACACACACTGTCCTCGTGTAACCACGACACACACACCGTCCTCGCGTAACCACGACACACACACACGTCCTCGTGTAATCACAGACACACACTGTCCTCGTGTAACCACGACACACACACTGTCCTCGTGTAACCACGACACACACACTGTCCTCGTGTAACCACGACACACACACTGTCCCTCGTGTAACCACGACACACACACTGTCCTCGTGAAACACGAGAACACACACTGTCCTCGTGTAACTCTTGCAGAGCAGTTTGGATATTCAAGTGATGAATAAAAATTCATCAGACATTCCCAGCACCTCGGTCCTGTACTCTTCAATTTCCATTTTGAAAATATTACAGCTGTTTGTATTGAAAGTTTTCCTCGTATGTTATTTAAATTTTTCATGTTTGATGTTGCCCTTGATTATAATGTTTCCTGGGAACGTGTCTACTAATGTTTACAAACTCCACCACCAGATGAACTGGAACAACTCTCTTTACGCTTTTATGCTTCCATTTTTTTCTTTATTTCTACGCCAGATTCGGTTTATGCATCTCATAATTGTTCAGATGTTCAAGTTAGCGCTATGGAATTTTTGTTTGAAAAAATATAATAGAAAAAAACAATGGATTTCTATTCCAAGTCCCTCATTCGCTTCCTTCTGTTCCTGGTCTCCAGGTCAAATGTTTCATTCCTGACATTCCAAGATTCAGAATTTCCATGCGGACAATGTCGATATTCCGCCCCAGTTCAAGCGAAGATGACATACCTGAATACCCGCTCTGATTTGTCAGACTTCCAGTGATATGGAAGAAACTAACTTTGTGCAGCCTTAACTTGGTGACAGCAGCACCATCAGCCTCACTTCCCGCTGATGTGACATCAAAGCCCTGACCTGATTAGGTTGGGGCATTGGCTTAAGCTGGTAGGAGACTTGGACCTGCCTCGCATGGGCCAGTAGGCCTTTTTGCAGTGTTCCGTCTTTCTTATATTCTTATGTTCCTATATGCCAATCACTACTGAGGAAACGTATCGCCAGCTTGGCGAAACGCTTCAATCAATAAATATTGCAAATGTTGCACAAGTGTCTTTTTCAATTGTCGGTTTTCTAAACCATTTGCACCACATATTTCCTATGGGTTTAGCGCTTCCATGATTATAATAATTAAAATTTACACCACACAGTGTATGGTGTAGGGGGTAGGTTACTAAAAGCAGTGAAGAGTTTTTACGAGGATAGTGAGGCTCAAGTTAGAGTATGTAGGAAAGAGGGAAATTATTTCCCAGTAAAAGTAGCCTTAGACAAGGAGTGTGATGTCACCGTGGTTGTTTAATATATTTATAGAAAGGGGTTGTAAGAGAAGTAAATGCGAGGGTCTTGGCAAGAGGCGTGGAGTTAAAAGATAAAGAATCAAAACACAAAGTGGGATTGTCACAGCTGCTCTTTGCTGATGACACTGTGCTCTTGGGAGATTCTGAAGAGAAGTTGCAGAGATTGGGGATGAATTTGGTAGGGTGTGCAAAAGAAGAAAAATTAAAGGTGAATAAAAGGAAAGAGTAAGGTTATGAGGTAACAAAAGATTAGGTGATGAAAGATTGAATATCAGATTGGAGGGAGAGAGTATGGAGGAGGTGAATGTATTTTAGATATTTGGGAGTGGACGTGTCAGCGGATGGGTCTATGAAAGATGAGATGAATCATAGAATTGATGAGGGAAAAAGAGTGAGTGGTGCACTTAAGTCTGTGGAGACAAAGAACTTTGTCCTTGGAGCAAAGAGGGGAATGTATGGAGTATAGTTTACCAACGCTCTTATAATGGGTGTGAAGCATGGGTGATGAATGTTGCAGCGAGGAGAAGGCTGGAGGGCAGTGGAGATGTCATGTCTGAGGGCAATGGTGGTGTGAATAATGCAGAGAATTCGTAGTTTGGAAGTTAGGAGGAGGTGCGGGATTACCAAAACTGTTGTCCAGAGGGCTGAGGAGGGGTTGTTGAGGTGGTTCGGACATGTGGAGAGAATGGAGCGAAACAGAATAACTTCAAGAGTGTATCAGTCTGTAGTGGAAAGGAAGCGGGGTAGGGGTCGGCCTAGGAAAGGTTGGAGGGAGGGGGTAAAGGAGGTTTTGTGTGCGAGGGCTTGGACTTCCAGCAGGCATGCGTGAGCGTGTTTGATAGGAGTGAATGGAGACAAATGGTTTTTTAATACTTGACGTGCTGTTGGAGTGTGAGCAAAGTAACATTTATGAAGGGGTTCAGGGAACCGGCAGGCCGGACTTGAGTCCTGGAGATGGGAAGTACTGTGCCTGCACTCTGAAGGAGGGGTGTTAATGTTGCAGTTTAAAAACTGTAGTGTAAAGCACCCTTCTGGCAAGACAGTGATGGAGTGAATGATGGTTGAAAGTTTTTCTTTTTCGGGCCACCCTGCCTTGGTGGGAATCGGCCAGTGTGATAATAATAAAATAAAAACACCACACAGGTTAGATATGTACACGAGTGGGTGTATGTGGGTGTGATTTAGACTCGCCTAACATGTGCCAGTAGGTATATTGCAGTGTTCCTTCCAGTGTTATGCAATTACTGGCCTACCCGGTTAGGTTTTCCTGAAGACTGTTGATCTTCACTTCCTCACCATTACACTGACTAACCCAGACTCTAAACAGAACTCTGCTGAATGTGTTATGTACTGGCTGAAATATTCAAGTTTGTATTTTTACTTAACCAGACAATGAGTTTTTATTACATAAAACAGTCGCTTAAGCACACTTTACGTCACTGTGATTTATGTTCGATCTGAAATAAGGTACACAAAATCCATGTTAGTTTTTATAGGTGAATTATTACACAGCTGTAACCAAATTTCAAGAGTTCTACTCTTGCAACTTGGTCAGAAGCTGCACTTGTATGTTAAAATTTGATTGAAGTAAATGGGCACATGTGCAACAAATGTCTCGTTCATCAACTTGTGTCAGTAAGGCCTGAGTGGTTGAGGGGAGAGGACGTGTGTGTTGAGTGAAGTCCTAGGCCTCTATATCAGAACTGCTTATCTCACCCGACTTATAACTCATCATGCAACAAATATCGTTGGAGCGCAGCTGAATTGCTGCTGGAACTCTTATGTGTGAACTGTGACTAGTGATATACCTAGTGAAACACAAACATGTTGATTTGAAGTGGCTGTAGGAGGCTACACCTTCACTCCACCTCGCTCTCTCCCCCTCCTTCCTCGATTTGGAACTCAGCCATTCGCCTCTATTTACTTATGGTCTAGAGGCGGTTTTTGCCAGACCACATAAATGCTTGAGTGCCCGTGTCAGTTCTCTGTGCCGCACTCCACTCATCTTACGACTTATGTCTCCTGTGTGCCTACCTGCCTGCTACAAGCAAATATCCAAGTGGTTGACACGGGCTTAGCTAGCACATACAAGCAAGCTTGAAAGCAGCACTCCAAGCTAGCCAGGACAAGCTAAGGCAGCCTGCAGTTACAGCTCCTGTCCGCCAGCATGTCTACGTATACGTTCTACAGTGCTGCTGGCATACCAGTGTTTCCTGTAGTGGCTTAGTTAAGAACAATTTAACGAGCATTGCAGTGCTAACTTTTTAAGTGGGACATGCCAGAGGTTCACCTATAAACACAGTAAGTTTGTGCTAAGTATTCACCACAGAGTGAACATTCGTCTGTCATACGTGTGCTAGAAGTGTTAAGTGCTGCAGGTTTGTTGTAACTATTTGCACGAGTGGATTTCACTGACTTAGGACATTGTGCTACCATCAGTACCTACGTAGGCTTAAAATGAGTGAGGAATGTCTGGCCTGCTGGGTGACCTTGAAAATGGCACTATAAGACCCGCATGCCACTTACACCCATACTGCGTGTGTCTAGTGAGGTGAATGTCCCTTCCTCGACTTTCCTATTCACCGGTATCCCTTAACTCGTCGCCATTATCTACATATGGGATAAGGGCGATTTTAGCCGATCCAGGATAAACAGCGCTCCAAGCCAGCCAGTGAAGGCCAAGTTACATGCAGTTACATCTGTTCTGAATCCCAGAATGCCTTTGTTAACGTTCTACAGTGTTCCGGCCGTACCTTCGGATTTGTGAGAACTCTTGTGTGTGAGTTTGACTAGGGATATACCTAGTGAAACACTGGAATTAGTTTTCCGTTTTGAAAGGCTAGTACCTGGTAACTCCTTTGGAGACGGCTTTTTAACTGTAACAAGCCAGAGGTTCATCTATAAACATATTAAGTTTGTGCTGATTTGTTTGTCCACAGTGAAAATTTGTCTGTCATTCCTAGACACGTGTGCTAGCTGTGTTAAGTGCTGTGGGTTTGGAGTAATTAACGAGTAGTGCAATATTGGTAACTCTCGAGACGACTCTGGCCCCGTGAATGACCTTGAAAATCGCACTGCGACCCGCATGCCACTACACCCATATTGCCTATGTCTAGCCAGGTGAATATCCCTTCCTTGTCCCTTCTATTCACCGGTATCCTTTAGAACATAAGAACATAAGAAAGGAGGAACACTGCAGGAGGCCTGCTGGCCCATACTAGGCAGGTCCTTTACAATTCATCCCACTAACAAAACATTTGCCCAACCCAATTTTCAATGCCACCCAAGAAATAAGCTCTGATGTGAAAGTCCCACTCAAATCCAACCCCTCCCACTCATGTACTTATCCAACCTAGATTTGAAACTACCCAAAGTCCCAGCCTCAATAACCCAACTAGGTAGACTGTTCCACTCATCAACTACCCTATTTCCAAACCAATACTTTCCTATGTCCTTTCTAAATCTAAACTTATCTAATTTAAATCCATTACTGCGGGTTCTCTCTTGGAGAGACATCCTCAAGACCTTATTAATATCCCCTTTATTAATACCTATCTTCCACTTATACACTTCGATTAGGTCTCCCCTCATTCTTCGTCTAACAAGTGAATGTAACTTAAGAGTCTTCAATCTTTCTTCATAAGGAAGATTTCTAATGCTATGTATTAATTTAGTCATCCTACGCTGAATGTTTTCTGACGAATTTATGTCCATTTTGTAATATGGAGACCAGAACTGAGCTGCATAATCTAGGTGAGGCCTTACTAATGATGTATAAAGCTGCAGTATGACCTCTGGACTTCTGTTGCTTACACTTCTTGATATAAATCCCAGTAATCTATTTGCCTTATTACGTACGCTTAGGCATTGCTGTCTTGGTTTAAGATTGCTGCTCACCATAACCCCCAAGTCCTTTTCGCAATCTCTATGGCTAAGTTCTACATCATTTAACTTATAAGTACTAGGGTTATGGGCACTCCCAAGCTTCAGAACCTTGCATTTATCTACATTGAACTGCATCTGCCACTTTTCTGACCAAGAATAGAGTTTGTTTAAATCCTCCTGAAGTTCCATAACATCTACGTTTGAATCAATTATCCTACTTATCTTTGTGTCATCGGCGAATTTGCTCATATCACTAGTAATTCCCTCATCAAGATCATTGATATATATTATAAACAACAATGGGCCCAAGACTGATCCCTGTGGAACACCACTTGTTACAGATCCCCACTCGGATTTAACCCCATTTATGGACACTCTGCTTCCTGTCAGTGAGCCATGACTCGATTCACGAGAGCACTTTTTCCCCAATGCCATGAGCTGCCACTTTCTTCAACAGTCTATGGTGCGGAACTCTATCAAAAGCCTTACTAAAATCTAAGTAAATAATATCAAATTCTTTATTGTGGTCAACAGCCTCAAAAGCTTTACGGAAGAAAGTTAATAAATTAGTTAGACAAGACCGGCCTCTTGTGAATGCATGCTGAGTATCATTAATCAAGATATGCTTATCGAGATGGTTTCTTATAATCTCAGCTATAATTGACTCTAGTAATTTGCCTACAATTGAGGTCAGGTTTATTGGGCGGTAATTTGACGGTAACGACTTGTCCCCTGTTTTAAAAATAGGAATTACATTAGCCATCTTCCACATATCAGACACTACACCTGTTTGAAGAGATAAATTAAAAATATTAGTTAATGGTTCACAGAGTTCCATTTTGCATTCCTTAAGAACCCTTGAAAAAACCTCATCAGGACCCGGCGACTTATTTTGCTTCAGTCTGTCCATCTGCTTCACAACCATCTCACTAGTGACTGTGATGTTGCATAATTTATCTTCTTCTAGCCCACTGTAAAAATTAATTACTGGAATATTGTTAGTGTCTTCCTGTGTAAAAACTGAGAGAAAATAATTATTTAAAATCAAGCACATTTCATTCTCTTTTTTCAGTAAGGTGCCCATAGTTATTTTTAAAGAGACCATCTGATCTCTAACTTTTGTTCTATAGACCTGGAAAATACTTTTTGGGTTAGTTTTTAGAATCCCAAACAACTTTAATTTCATAGTCCCTTTATCAGCTTTTTCTTATCCTCCCTTTTTTAATTCCTCTTAATGTCAATATACTGATTCATAAATGACCCTTCACCTCTTTTGAATACGCCTATTAATTCCTTCTTTATGCCCTAGTAGATATTTGACCTATATTCATCCATTTTTTGGCATTTCTTTTGATCTAATTCTTTAATAGGAATAAACACTATTTGGAGCAGCATGTATAGTGTTCAGAAAACTGTCATATTGATAGCTCTCATTCGTTTAACCACCCATCAACAGATGATAAGTGGTTCTCTAAGCCCATCGTAATCTGCTAAGCGAAAATGTCTGGGACTGTTACTGAGTTATCGCATACTATCGTACTTCCATTCAATGCTAAAAGTAATTGATTTGTGGCGCTAGCACCCAGGTTCCTCAGAATTTTCTTAATTATTCAAGGGATTCATTGTTGCCATAACTAAGTCAAGCAGGTTATTTCCCCTTGTAGTCTGTCACAAACTGCTTCAAAAAACAATCCTAAATACATCTAAGAAGTCGTATGATTCTAAGGGGGGGGTTCCCAGTCCAAAAATTCTCAATCAACATGACTAAATTAAAGCTCCTAGAATTACTTACATTTCGTGCCTTGTGGGCCTTACCAATTTCCTCCCATAGTAGTTTTCCCTTGGTCCCTATCTAAGTTTGGGGACGGTAATAATCAACTCCTAAACTCAGTTTTTTCATACCCCTCTGAAAATTCTATCCTAACAACTCTGTATGTGATACTTCATACTTTATACCCGTTTTTTATGCAGACAGTTTCCAGCGATCTCGGACATACAATGCCCACCCCACCTCCCCCTTCCCAATACTTCTATACTTCTTGGAACAATTTTAAAAAACCCTGAATATGACATTCCGCAGCATGTCACGACTTTGTGAATTAAACCACGTCCTCAGTTAAGGCAAATACATCAATGTTACCTGCACTAGCAACTAATTCCCAACCGTCCATCTTAAATCCTAGCACTATGGCAATTAGCATAATAAACATGAAGACTCTCCTTTCCTTTACCCTTCCTGCTCATTTCTATTTTTCTACTAAACCTATTACTGTCCTTATCACCCAAGGTCCCGGGCTTTTCAATATCTACCTCGTTCTTATTATTACTATTCCCCTAGAACTCGTAATATTACTACACTGGGACTTCACTGTTTTCCTGCCAAAACCCATACCACTAACTATTCCTAGTTTAAAGTCCTAACTGCTCCCTCCACTGCAGTTGCCAGTGCTCCCACCCCACACCTAGATAATGAACCCCATCCCTGGCATACATGTCATTTCTGCCATAGAAGAGGTCCCAGTTGTCAATGAAGTTACCGCATTTTCCTTACAGTATTTGTCCAGCCAGCAATTGACACCAATTGCCCTGGACAACCATTCATTTCCAACTCCCCTCCTTGGCAAAATACCACATATGAGAGGGTTCCCACCCTTACTCCTAATTATTTCTATTTCTGACCTATACCTGCTAATCAGGTCTTCGCTCCTAACGTCTGCCAAAAATCGTTGCCTCCAGCACTGAGACAGATAATAGGATTGCTCCCATTACCTCTCATGATGTCATCCAGACGGCTAACAATATCCTCCATCCCAGCCCCAGGAAAGCAAACTCTCTGTCTCCTACTCCTGTCCTTCAAGCAGAACGCCCATCCATATACCTAACTTGGCTATCCCCAACAACAACAATATTCGTACCTACCTTGGTGTCGTTCGTCGTGACGTTCCCAGTAGTCGACTCACATTCGTCGGGTAGCACTGAGAATGTATTAGATGTTTCCACAACAGTTTCCACGGCAGTCTCTTTCTTCATCATCGTTTCTACCTTTCCATTCGTCTTCTTGATCGTCAACTTCTTTCCCTGCTGTCCAGCCACTGACCAGTTTCCCTTCTTGACCTGAGGACTCAAACAGGAGGACTACACGAATCTTTTTTTTTTTTCCTCGGTCAGTCGCCGAATTTCCATATTCGCCAACCTCAATTCTTCCTTAAGCTGTTGGTAAAGTTGCTCGATGGAGGGCATCTTGCTTCAATTCTAGAGAGCGCGCAAACAAGGTCTTCACAGAGCCAAGTACACGTCAAACACTGCGCAAAAGCCAACTCAATCAGGAGCTACTGCGCAGCACGTCACACGGCCCAAAAAGCCCATCGCCAGTGTGAAACTCCTGTCAGCTATGAGTATAGCTGATGGTGTTGACGTAGATGATGGTGAAGGCAGATTTGAAACATATTTTAGTAAACAGGCTCGGAAAAAAGAACGAGGCTTCCAGAGAAAGCTTGCTGAAAGCAATACAGTGGGCGCACACCCTCCCAAAGCGTCAGGTTAGATTTCCCTAACAACACTGATCAAGAGACCAAGTGTAACGGGTTTTTTTCGAAGTTAGTATAGACAACCTAGAGAAAACGATAAAGTTTGTCCACGATGAGGATAACTACGTCTTTGTGCCTAATGAACCCAGCATTTAAGACAAACTTCCTCACTCGCGAATATGCCAACATCAAACTCCGAGCAGCCCCACCAAGGGGCACATAAAGGGGCTTATTGTCATCTACAACGTCAACAAGCATTTTTGAATCCTAAATATCTGGCGTCAGAGCAAGTTGCAAGCCCTCGTCGACTTTCCAACGGTCTGATATTAGCTGAGTGGACTGGCCAGGGACTCTGCCACGCTATATTCACTACCGCGCAGCCCTCAACAACGCTATACATTGCAAATTTTACAGACCTCCTCAACGTCGATGTTATAAGTGTCAACCTGGGGCCACATTGCCAGGAAATGCCCATCTAAGTCACACTGGTGTGCTGTGTGCCAATGCTCATCCTTCTGAACGGTGTTATGATATGATCAAACAGCAACAGACTGTTGCTAAACAATGTATCAATTGTAAGACCTCAGGAGTCACAGCAGCCATGCTGACTGCAGTGTGAGGCTGATCGCATCGAAAGGGCCAACCGCACTTCACCCTGTCCCCTTCATAATGACCCCCCAGACTACCAGGTACCTCGAGTCTGAATACTGGCTCATGCCTGCCCTCAGACAATGGGGTTGAGCACCTCACCTGGGAGCACGTCAACAGACCCCCATCACGTCGGCTGTAAATCCCCAGCCTAGCTGAGTCAGCTGACGTCAGCCAACGAGCTCAGCTGACCGGGACTTCACGCCCTCCAGATGTTCCAAGTCTGCTCCTGTGGTATACAAACCTGATGTCGCGCATAAAAGTACTGGAAACACAACAATTTCTCCTGAAACAACAACTTGAACAACACAAGGAAAGAAGTGTAGAGTGTACCAATAACAAGATTGTCACAATTGTGAAAGCAAGTATAAGGTTGCTGAACAAGGTGGTGGTGGTGTTCTTAATTACAGTAATGACGAATATAATACTTGTGTTGATAACTATAGTGAGCATCATAATGAAGGCTAGGGTGTCAATGATGTTAGTAATAGTGTTTGACCGTAATATAAGTGGTGGTGAAGAGTGTGATGAGGGCAATGGTGTCTATAATGTTAGTAATAGTGATGAGCATAATATAAGTGGTGGTGAAGATTTGTGATGAAGCGGTGGTGTCTAAATGTTAGTAATAGTGATGAGCTAATATAAGTGGTGGTGCAGAGTGTGAAGAGGTTTTACCACATAGACATTAATGTTGAATACAATACTGTTGATAAATGTAATGAACACAATGTTGGTAGTGGCGCTGGTGATGACAGTTGTAGTGTTGCATGTAATGTTAGCGGAGGAGGGAATGTGAGTGGTGGTGTCACCTATCATACATTCACACAAACAGCGTCGTGCTCTGGGTATACGAAGACTCCCACGAGGCCTTACAAATGGAAGTGCACTTACAAAACTCATGGACAAGGGTAGCACTGTTGACATTGATAAGGTCTGCTATTTATATGAAAAATTTTTTCATTATGCTGAGAAACTCAAGATGATCCCAGGACTACTATAATGGATCAAAACTCGTATAAACTTTCTATTAAGCTGGAATATTGCATCACTTAGAAAAAGACTTCCTTACCTTCATCATAAAGTAACCACTGAACCCATTGATGTTGTGTGTCTACAAGAGTGCAGAGTCCCTGAAAAATCCCAACCCCCTAAATTACCATCATTTGTTGCATATAACCTCAAATCTACTAACTCTTGTGTTTCTATATATTAAAAAATCGTTTCCCCCCCATCAACTTCTTGCACACAAGAAAACAGAGGGCTACAATATCACGGTGTTAGGTTTTTATATAGGGAACTCTGCTCTCAACATATTTAACTTGTATACTCCTGCTGATAAATTTAATTACTTGGAGCTCCCAACTTGTGCTCATTCTGAGCCTACTCTTATTGGCGATTACAATGCGAGACACAAAAGCATTGGAAACTCACAGTTTGGTAATCATAATGGTAATCAACTTTTTGCACTCTTAAACAGTCTGATAATGTCCAAATTGTAGGTGACCTTGAACCCACACATATCTATGGAGGCGTCCTTGATCTGTGCCTGGGCTTCAACATTTCTTCTGCCAGCTGTGAGTCTTCCATTGTAACAGATATAGCGTCTGATCATTTCCCTAGGCTAACCTCACTAGAAAATTGGTAATACTATCCTTCCTGGTGGGATTTTCAAACGGAAACGTTTTAATGTTCCCACTGATCAGCATGATGACTTTGTTGCACATGTGACTGACTGGTATAATTCCTTTTGAGTGTTCCTCTGTAGAGACCTTTAACAATGATCTTGTGAGCAGTATTCAGAACTACTTAGAGCCGCCACTGAAACCTCTTGGGACTCTAAACCCAACAAACTTCCATAATAATCATACCTCCTCAAAAACCATACTTATTACAATGATTCTAAACTTCGTACACTGAAAAGTACTGCTCACAGACTTGGCCTAGCCTATAGAAAACATCGTACCCCTGGAATGCTGAGGGGCCCTTTCCAAACTGCCCTTGCTGCTGCCAGAGAGCGAAAGACAGAGCTGTGGCAAACAGACTGGGAAAAATTTGTCAACGGTCCTTATGCTCAACCCCCGCTTAGGGCCCGGGGATGGAGGACATAAATAGAATTAAGGGTAACAAACAGGGCAGATCGCCACCCCCATCCCTTACATAGGGCAATGAGTTAGTCATTTGGGCTGCTACATCTAGCTATGACAATCTTCCCAGTACCACACAGGCAAAAATTTAAATGACAAATATGATGCAAGGGAGAGACTTGTTTTCTTTATGCTCAGCAAGGCAGATGATTGCAACATTCCTTTCCTAATTATGAACTTGATGCAGCACTAAGGGCAACTCCACGTCGCCTGGTGAGGATGGTATTACTTACAACATACTCAGATTGCTGTGTCGAGTACCAGGTAATCCATTACTTGAATTATATAACATGAGCTATGTAACTGGGGAGCTCCCTCAATCTTGGACCAACAGCCTCATCATTCCAATTCCTAAGCCCAATCAACAAAATGCATTTCGCCCCAAAATCTCTTACTAGCTGCTTGTGTAAAACATTTTAGAGAATGATTCTTAATCGTCTCATGGGACAGAACAAACATTTTTGTCTCCCCGGTTACATGGTTCATGCATGGAAAGGGGCGTGCATCATTTG
>NC_069483.1:24955566-25042016 GCF_026875155.1 Cherax quadricarinatus | reverse complement strand
GACCCAGTGTACAGAGAATGAAGGGAGTAAGTGGAGATGATGGGGGGGGGGAATGAGTGTTGGATAGGAGGTGGTAGTGTTAGAGTAATGGGGGGGTGGAATGAGGTGTTGGGGGATATAGGAGGTGGTAGTGTTAGAGTAATGGGGGGGTGGAATGATGGTGTTGGGGGATATAGGAGGTGGTAGTGTTAGAGTAATGGGGGGGTGGAATGAGGTGTTGGGGGATATAGGAGGTGGTAGTGTTAGAGTAATGGGGGGTTGGAATGAGGTGTTGGGGGATATAGGAGGTGGTTAGTGTTAGAGTAATGGGGGGGTGGAATGAGGTGTTGGGGGATATAGGAGGTGGTAGTGTTAGAGTAATGATTAATTGTTGTGAATGGCAAGTTTATCATCATCAGGTACATGGATATTGCTTGAATACGTCGAGCAGGTATTTGGGTTTCCTACACACACGACTGAGGTGTTTTTACCTAGGACTGGGGTGTGTACGAATGGTATACAATACCGACAAGATGAGATTAAGACACATGTGCAACATCTGGGTATCTTTATTGTAGACGTTTCGCCATCCAGTGGCTTTATCAATACAAATTCTAGGACATAACTTGAAGACAGTAGAACTATGTACAGAAGATGAGGTAATCAGTCCCTCAACCTAGGAGTAGGTGCGAAGAGCACCATAGTCGTGGAGTTTCTGAATCTCCACGACTATGGTGCATCACAGCACGGCCACAGCATAGCAGACAGCATCACAGCACGGCCACAGCATAGCAGACAGCATCACAGCAGCCGACATCAGCAGTAGCAGGCTATGGTCAGATGCTCGAGGTGAGATGAGGTGGTGAGGTCACTTAAGGTGATTAACAGAGGTGCAGTCACCCATCCCTGGCAACTGCAGGTAACTGGCGGTCCTTGGGTGATGGTCACAGGCTGGGTGACGCAGACAGACACCCACTACAATGGATGACAGACCAAGGCAGCAATACATCTACTGGGGCACATCAGCTGGGTGACTTGGCACATCAGCTGGGTGACTGGGCACATCAGGTGGACAGCAATCATAGGCTCCTTCTCAGCACGTATGCCGTATTCTATTCAAGATTGATGGACTGACCACATCGACTCAAGGTTGAGGGACTGATTACCTCATTCTCCTCCTGCTCTTCAAGATTCTCCTTTGTATGGACTGATGAAGCCACTGTGTGGCGAAACGTTTCCTCAATAAAGATATCCAAGAGCTGCACATGTGTCTAATTTATCAACATGTCGGTTCTCTGAACCATTCATCTACAAACCTGTCGGACACTGCAACTTCTTGGGATCTTAATACTTGGAAATTCTTCGCTTGCCTAATTCTTGGGCACGACCTACTTCAACATTGAACAAATGTTACACGACCTATGACTTCTGCACCTCTCCTGCCAATGGTTTATAAGCTCCTTCTCAGCACGTATGCCGTATTCTATTCAAGATTGATGGACTGACCACATCGACTCAAGGTTGAGGGACTGATTACCTCATTCTCCTCCTGTTCTTCAAGATTCTCCTTTGTATGGACTGATGAAGCCACTGTGTGGCGAAACGTTTCCTCAATAAAGATAACCAAGAGTTGATAAATTAGACACATGTGCAGCTCTTGGGTATCTTTATTGAGCATTAAAATGGTATAAAATACCGACAGGTTGTTAGGTAAGACACATATGCAACAGTTAGGTATCTTTATTATGAAACGTTTCGCCTACACAGTAGGCTTCTTCAGTCAAGTACAGAAAAGTTGATAGAAGCAGAAGATACTTGAAGACGATGTAATCAGTCCATCACCCTTAAAGTTTTGAGGTGGTCAGTCCCTCAGTCTGGAGAAGAGCATTGTTCCATAGTATGAAACAATATGGAGAAGAAGTGACAGAATGGAGCTTTTTATAGCGCCAAGAGGTGAGACGTAGGCCACTAGGAGAGGTAAGAACTCAGATGTTGAAAGGTCAGGTCCCTCTCAAATCTAGCCCCTCTCACTAGTGGAAGTTGTCGAAGTTGATTGCAGGTATTTTATACCATTTTAATGTTCAATCTGTCAGACACTGCAACAGAAGGGTATCTTGGTACAGACCTGCAATCAACTTCGACAACTTCCACTAGTGAGAGGGGCTGGATTTGAGAGGGACCTGACCTTTCAACATCTGAGTTCTTACCTCTCCTAGTGGCCTACGTCTCACCTCTTGGCGCTATAAAAAGCTCCATCCTGTCACTTCTTCTCCATATTGTTTCATACTCTGGAACAATGCTCTTCTCCAGACTGAGGGACTGACCACCTCAAAACTTTAAGGGTGATGGACTGATTACATCGTCTTCAAGTATCTTCTGCTTCTATCAACTTTTCTGTACTTGACTGAAGAAGCCTACTGTGTAGGCGAAACGTTTCATAATAAAGATACCTAACTGTTGCATATGTGTCTTACCTAACAACCTGTCGGTATTTTATACCATTTTAATGTTCAAGGATGGCTTTGATAATGCCAGTAACAGCATGTCCATGCTCTCTGCTCCAGACCAAGACTCGTGGAATTCCATATTCATCAAAAATTGCAAGAAATCAGTATCTCACGTACAAAGGTCTTTCACTGCTCGTGCGCACTCAGTCAAGTATCTGAACTACTGGGAACGTTTTTAAGTTTCTTAGAACATAAGAAAGAAGGAACACTGCAGCAGGCCTGCTAGCACATGCGAGGCAGGTCCAAGTCACCCACCGGCCCAGGCCCTGGAGGGCAGGTAACATTCCTTAAAAAAGGAGCACGTTATTTACGCGTTTTTTTTTTTCCTTTTTTCCATTTTTCCCCCTAAATCAACCCCCCAAATTTCAACGCCTTTCTAGAGAGTGCAATTCAGGGCCCCAGTCTACCCTCATGGGAAAAGATTTTAAATACATAGGTAAAATTTTGCCCTCCCCCTTTGTATGTTTTCAGGCATTTTATAAATTCTGTAATACGGTGACCAGAACGTGCGCATAACAAAATGAGGCAACCAAGGTATGTAGGTTGAACAATCGAGGACTTCTTTTATGCTTCTTGATAGAACCCAAGGTTTGTTCGCCTTATTTCGAGCACTTACGCGCTTTTTTTAATTTAGTTACTGCTAACCAGAACACCTAAATCTTTTTTTGCAATAATACTATCAAGTCTACTTATTAAATTTATTGGGCTTGGTTTTTTTCATGCCCAGTGTTTAAAACTTTGATTTTTTCTTATTAAATGCATCTGCCATTCTCCGACCATTCATCGTCTTTCAAGTCTTCCGGGAGTGCTCTAAGTCTTCTTGAATGAATTGGACGGCCTTTTTGGTGTCATCAGAAAACTTGCTTATGTCGTTTTAAATTTCCCTCTCTGTGTCGTTTATGAAAATTGTGAACAACGGGGGCCCAGCCGACCCTTGTGGAATGAATATAAAAAGGATTAGTAAACACATGGGCAACACCTAGGCACTCTATCCGAAACGCCTGTCCACACAACAGTTTCCCCCAATCGAGCAAAAATTTAGGAGGAGACGAGCGTAAGACGTGCAATCAGTCACCACCCCGGAATGCGTTTGAGGGTTTTCAGTCCTCAGTTTGGAGAAGAAATCCCCTTTTATAATCGAAAAAGTGTGAAAAAAAGCGCAGTGTGGAGCCCACATACTGTCGGGAGGAGAGGTGAAGAATAGAAAAAAAAATCAATCACCGAGAGGTCAGTCCCTCTCAATCATCCCTTAATAAGCAGAGAGGAAAATAAAAAATATTAACCAAAACCTGGAGGGAGTGGTTTCCAAAACCCCAACACGAAAACACTCCCCATGACAACAAAACTTGGTAACAGTTGTATGAATGGTTTTTTAAAACGACAAGTTGAAGATTTGGAAAATTTTGAACATATAGGGAAACTTTATTGAAGAAAAGTTTCACACACGTGGGTCATCAGTCCAAAAACAAAAAACAGACACTCGTCACAGAGACAAAAAAATACCGAGACAAATGCCCTGAATATTCGACTAAGCAAACATAATTTTGGCTTTATATCAAGAAATAGACTAACAGGAGTTGCAGGTTTTTTTCTTCAACTCTGTATGTCGTTGGTTGGCCTCATTAGATTATGGCAATTCGGGCCCTTATTGCAGAACGGTATAAAGCACTTGAAAAAAGTCAAAGGCGGATGACCCCAAAAATATCCATGTATCAGAAATCTTTCCCACGAGGGTAGCTGAGGGCCTGAAAATTTCCTTCTAGAAAAGGATGAATTAGGGGTGTGTGATGGGGTTTAGTTGGGCGTGACGTTAGGGAAGACAATATGAACAGTTAGACAACTTTTTTCCCAAAAGTTTCGCCTAAAAGTAGGCTTTTCAGTCGAATACGAAAAGTAGGGGGAACTGAGTGTGAAGACGATGTAATTCCACCCCTTAAAACTAAATTTGAGGTTTTCGCCCTCGGCCTGGAGAAGTTTGTTCCTGTCGGGAACTATCTGAAAAATCAAGCGACGAACGAACGAAAGTTCAGGTAAGATCCCAAATGGGATGAGCGGGGAAGACGGGACAGACGAAGAATAGTGCTGGAGAGGAGTGTTCTTAGTCGTAGAAATAGAGCCAGGGCTTAACCCAGCAGCAAAGGCGATCGTGGGACAGATATTGAAAAGAGAAATTCCGGTTCTTCTGTTGGGACTCCGGTGGGGTGAGCTGGGAGTAAGGGACTTGCGACGTTTAGAGCTAGAGAGGAGTGCAGAACTGAGTCATGTCTTAACCCAAAAAAGCTAAGGCGAACGTGGGTCAGAGAATGGTACCTGTCTTGGAAGGTACCTGTCAGCGGATCCAAGGACAGATCAAGCGACAGTGCTGAGACTTAAATACTGTCGGAAGGAGAGGTGCAGGGTAGTAGTAGTAGTAGTAGTAGTAGTAGTAGTAGTAGTAGTGAGAGGCCACTGAGAGGTCATGTCCCTCTCAGACTGGTTTGTGCTGGTGAGTCTGATGCAGTGCTCTTTCCTTCTTAAGTGGGTGTGACTTGGACCTGACTAGCTTGGGCCAGTAGGGGACTGAGGCCTGCCTCGCATGGGTCAAAGGCCTACCTGGAGGGCATTCCGGGGATCAACGTCCCCGCAGCCCGGTCCACGACCAGGCCTCCCGGTGGATCAGGGCCTGATCAACGAGGTTGTTACTGCTGGCCGCACGTAATCCAATGTACGAACCACAGCCCGGCTGATCCGGCACCGTCTTTAGGTATCTGTCCAGCTCCCTCTTGAAGACAACCAGGGGACTTCCGTAATGAATTCACTCTGAGGAGGATATCAATGAACTCCAGGACGATTTGAACAAACTAATGTCTTGGTCTGAAAAATGGCAGATGAAGTTTAATGTGGATAAGTGTAAGGTACTTGCCCTTGGTAATGAAAATAACCCTCGAAGCTATAATCTAGGTGAAGTAGAGCTTGGTCATACAGAATGTGAAAAAGACTTGGGAGTCATGGTAAGCAGAAATCTAAAGCCAAGACAGCAGTGCCTCAGTGTGCGCAACAAGGCCAACAGATTACTTGGATTTATCTCAAGAAGTATAAGTAACAGAAGTCCAAAAGTTATTTTACAGCTCTATACATCACTAGTGAGGCCTCATTTAGATTATGCTGCTCAGTTTTGGTCCCCTTACTACAGGATGGATATAGACTCATTAGAGAACATACAGAGAAGAATGACTAAAATGATTTACTGTGTAAGGAACCTCCCGTATGAAGTTAAGACACATGTGCAACATCTGGGTGTCTTTATTGTAGACGTTTCGCCATCCAGTGGCTTTATCAATACAAATTCTAGGACATAACTTGAAGACAGTAGAACTATGTACAGAAGATGAGGTAATCAGTCCCTCAACCTAGGAGTAGGTGCGAAGAGCACCATAGTCGTGGAAATTCCACGACTATGGCGAAACGTTTCCTCAATAAAGATACCCAAGAGTTGCACATGTGTCTAATTTATCAACATGTCGGTTCTCTGAACCATTCATCTACAAACCTGTCAGACACTGCAACTTCTTGGGATCTTAATACTTGGGAATTCTTCGCTTGCCTAATTCTTGGGCACGACCTACTTCCACATTGAACAAATGTTACACGACCTATGAACTCTTGCACCTATCGGCCTTACGGGTTTATAGCTCCTTTCAGCACGTATGCCGTATTCTATTCAAGATTGATGGCATGACCACATCGACTCAAGGTTGAGGGACTGTATTACCTCATTCTCTCCTGTTCTTAAAGATTCTCCTTTGTATGGCTGATAAAAGCCCTGTGTGGCGAAACTTTTTTCCTCAATAAAGAAACCAAGGTTGCACATTTTTTTAAATTTATCAACTGGGGTTTTCTCTGAACCATTCATCTACAATTAGTTGTGCTCCGTTCCCTAAATTAACCCTGAATCCTTCCCCACCCCCCCCCCCCCCCCAGGCGCTGAAAATCCCCGGTTTTTAGCGCTTCCCCCCCTTGATTAAAATAATAATAATGAAAAAAAAACGGAGCTCATTTTTTTAAAAATCGTTGAAATGTGCAAATTTTTTTTTTTCGGCATTGGGGATTTAGGCGGAGGGAAGGTGTGCTGGACATTTTCCCGTAGAAAAACTGTTCCACCCAGTGTTTTTTGTGACAGTGGTCGGGGGGTGTGGGCTCTTTTTCCGCCAGGTTGGGGACAGTGGTCGGGGGATTTGGCGCTCGTTCCCCGTTTTGTGTGACAGTGTGGGGGGGTGGTGTAGCGCTTTTTCCCGTGTTGTGTGACAGGGGTCGGGGGAGTGCGCGCTGTCTCCCCAGTTTTGGTGTGACGGGTCGGGGGAGTGTAGCGTCGTCTCGCCAGTGTTGTGTGACAGTGGTGGGGGGAGTGCAGCGCTCGTCTCCCCAGTTTGGTGACAGTGGTCGGGGGGGGGTGTAGCGCTGTCTCGCCGTGTTGTGTGACAGTGGTGGGGGGAGTGTAGCGTCTTTCCGCCGTGTTGTGTGACAGTGGTGGGGGGAAGTGTAGGCCGCTCGCCAGTGTTGTGTGCAGTGGTCGGGGGAGTGTAGCGCTCGTCTCCCCGTGTTGTGTGACAGTGGTGGGGGGAGTGTAGGCTCGCTGCCATGTTGTTGACGGGGTTTGGGGGAGGTGCCTCGTTCCCAGTTTTGTGTGACAGTGGTCGGGGAGTGTAGCGCTCGTCCGCCAGGTTGTGTGACGGGGTGGGGGGAGGTAGCCGTCGTCTCGCCAGTGTTGGTGCAGGGGTCGGGGGGGATGAAAGCGCTCGTCTCGCCAGTGTTGTGTGACAGTGGTCGGGGAGTGTAGCGCTCGTTCGCCAGTTTTTTGTTGGACGTGGGGGGGGGGTGTAGCGTCGTCTGGGCCAGTGTTTGGACGTGGTGGGGGGGAGTGTAGCGCTCGTCTCGCAGTGTTGTGTGACAGTGGTCGGGGAGTGTAGCGCTGTCTCCCCGTGTTTTTGTGACGTGGTGGGGGAGTGTAGCGCTCGTTCGCCAGTGTTGTGTGACAGTGGTGGGGGGAGTGTAGGCTCGTCTCCCCAGTGGTGTTGGTGGTGGGGGGGAGTGGCGTCGTCTCGCCGTGGTGTTGACATGGGGGGGGGTGCAGCGCTCGTCTCGCATGTTGTGTGACAGTGGTGGGGGGAGTGCGCCTCGTCTCCCGGTTGTGTACAGGGGTCGGGGGAGTGCAGCGCTCGTTCCCCATTTTTGTGTGACAGTGGTGGGGGGGTGTAGCCTCGTCTGCCAGTGTTGTTGGCAGGGGTCGGGGGAGTGTAGATCCGTCTGCCAGTGGTGGACATGGTGGGGGAGTGTAGCGCTCGCTCGCCGTGTGTGTGACAGTGGTCGGGGGAGTGTGCGCTCGTCCCCCCCGGTTTTGTGTGACGTGGGGTCGGGGGATGAGCGTCGTTCGCCAGTGTTGTGTGACAGGGGTCGGGGAGTGTAGCGTCTCTCGCCAGTTTTGTTTGACGTGGTTGGGGGTGAAAGCGCTCGTCTCCCCTTGTTGTGTTCGTGGCGGGGGAGTTTTGCGTGTCTCGCCATGTTGTGTGACAGTGGTCGGGGGAGGTGCGCTCGTCTCCCCATTTTTGTGTGACAGTGGTCGGGGGAGTGTAGCGTGTCTCCCCCGTGTTGGTGACAGTGGTCGGGGGATGTAGCGCTCGTCTCCCAGTGTTGTGTGACAGTGGCGGGGGGTTTCGCTCGTCTCGCCAGTTTGTGTGAAAGTGGTCGGGGGAGTGTAGCGCGTCTCGCCAGTGTTGTGTGACATGGTGGGGGGAGTGTGCGCTCGTTGCCGTGTTGTGTGAACAGTGGTGGGGGGGGAGTGTAGCGCTCGTCTCCCCAGTGTTGTGTGACGGGTCGGGGGAGTGTAGTCTCGTCTCGCCAGTGTTTTGTGACAGTGGTGGGGGAGGTAGCGCTCGTTCGCCGTGTTTGTGTGACAGGGTCGGGGGGTTGTTGGTGTTCCCGGTTTTGTGTGAATGGTGGGGGAGTGTAGCGCCCCTCCCAGTGTTGTGTGACAGTGGTGGGGGGAGTGTAGCCGCTCGCTGATGTTGTGTGACGTGGTCGGGGAAGGTAGCGCTCGTTCGCCAGTGTTGTGTGACATGGTCGGGGGAGTGTAGCGTGCTCGCCGGTTTTTGGCAGTGGTGGGGGGAGTGTAGCGCTCGTTCGCCGTTTTGTGTGACAGGGGTCGGGGGGTGTACCCCGTTCGCCGGGTTTTGTGTGACAGTGGTCGGGGGGAGTGTAGTGTCTTTCCCGCCATTTTTGTGTGACAGTGGTCGGGGGGTTAGCGCTGTCTCGCCAGTGTTGTGTGACGGGGTCGGGGGAGTGTAGCGCTGTCTCCCGTGTTGTGTGACATGGTGGGGGGAGTGTAGCGCTCGTCTCGCCGTGTTGTGTGACAGGGGGGGGGGGGGTGTAGCGCTCGTCTCCCCAGTGTTGTGTGACAGGGGTCGGGGGGGAAGTGTAGCGCTCGTCTCGCCGGGTTTTTGTGTGACAGTGGTCGGGGGAGGTAGCGTGTCTCGCCAGTGTTGTGTGACAGTGGTCGGGGGAGTTGCGCTCGTCTCGCCGTTTTGTGTGACAGTGGTCGGGGGAGTGTAGCGCTCGTCTCCCCAGTGTTGTGTGACAGTGGTCGGGGGAGTGTAAGCGCTCGTCTCGCCAGTGTTGTGTGACAGTGGTCGGGGGAGTGTAAGCGCTCGTCTCGCCAGTGTTGTGTGACAGTGGTCGGGGGAGTGTAGCGCTCGTCTCGCCAGTGTTGTGTGACAGTGGTCGGGGGAGTGTAGCGCTCGTCTCGCCAGTGTTGTGTGACAGTGGTCGGGGGAGTGTAGCGCTCGTCTCGCCAGTGTTGTGTGACAGTGGTCGGGGGAGTGTAGCGCTCGTCTCGCCAGTGTTGTGTGACAGTGGTCGGGGGAGTGCAGCGCTCGTCTCGCCAGTGTTGTGTGACAGTGGTCGGGGGAGTGCAGCGCTCGTCTCGCCAGTGTTGTGTGACTCAAGGTTGAGAGTGAAGTATACTGTGAATTATACCAGCCCCACCCAGCGAGTATATTTCTGCTGCTCCATGATGTAAGTATTGTTGATATGTACACTCAGTGGTGGCTTGTGCTACTAGGTCAGATGCCGTGCTCCTTCCTTAAGTAAATGTACGAGATAAATTAGACACATGTGCAACTCTTGGGTATCTTTATTGAGGAAACGTTCCGCCACACAGTGGCTTCATCAGTCCATACGTAGGAGAATCTTGAACAGGAGGAGAATGAGGTAATCAGTCCCTCAACCTTGAGTCGATGTGGTCAGTCCATCAATCTTGAATAGAATACGGCATACGTGCTGAGAAGGAGCTTATAAACCGTTGGCAGGAGAGGTGCAGCAGTCATAGGTGGTGTAACATTTGTTCAATGTGGAAGTAGGTCGTGCCCAAGAATTAGGCAAGCGAAGAATTCCTAAGTATTAAGATCCCAAGAAGTTGCAGTATCTGACAGATTTGTAGATGAATGGTTCACAGAACCGACAAATCTGTCAGACACTGCAACTTCTTGGGATCTCAATATATGTGTCTTACCTAACAATCTGTCGGTATTTTATACCATTTTAATGTTCATGTTGTTAGGTAAGACACATATGCAACAGTTAGGTATCTTTATTTCGAAACGTTTCGCCTACACAGTAGGCTTCTTCAGTCGAGTACAGAAAAGCTGATAGAAGCAGAAGAGACTTGAAGACGATGTAATCAGTCCATCACCCTTAAAGTTTTGAGGTGGTCAGTCCCTCAGTCTGGAGAAGAGCATTGTTCCAAAGTTTGAAAGAATATGGAGTTGAAGTGACAGGATGGAGCCTTATATAGCGCCAGGAGGTGAGACATGTCACTAGTAGAACGCAGATGTTGGTAGGTCAGGTCCCTCTCAAATCCAGCCGCTCTCACTAGTAGAGGTAGTCGTAGTTGATTCCAGGTCTGTACCAAGATACCCTTGTGTTGCAGTGTCTGACAGACATTTTAATGTTCAATCTGTCAGACACTGCAACACAAGGAGTCTCCCTCTGCACTCCTATTGGCTGATTGAAGCAACCACACCTGAGCTGAGCGTGTCTCGTGATCGACAATCATATTGGGCCACCTCACCTCGCCGCTCAGGGCATTCACAGTGCTCCATCAGCGACAGTCCACCTCTACATTTCAGTGCTTTGTCGACGCCTCCATAGATAGTTCTCTGCAGAAAACTAAGGTAATTGCCTGGCAAGTACGTGTGTCACCTACACATGTACTTGCCCTGCTGAGTTTCATCGTAGACAGGCCATTTATTATGTTTTATGACTCTGCCACTAGCCTTATACTAGATAGCATTTTCTGTTGTCGCCCTGTTACCGACTATGTCTGCCTCCCACCAAAATGCGAACTGTTCCCTTCTTTTAAGCTATTCCAAACCTGATAAAGCCACCATTGACTGCCCCAGCATTCTCCACATCTCCCAATGCCCTTTCCTCAGCGTATTACCTACTAACTCTGGCTTCAAGGTTCGTCTTGATCCTTCTTCCTACAAAACTTTTTGCTCAAAGCCTATCAGATCTAAACTCTCAGATGCAGGTTTCACCATTAACTGGACCCCTGAGCACCGTGCCAGGAGCACAGTTGTTGCAAAACATGTCGAAAATGCTATACTGACTACATACCAACAAAACAGGACTGACTTAATACAGGACATTGCCAACAACAATGACGTCACTGAGGAAAAGGTATGGTGATACCGACAAGATGTTGAGAAAGACACTTATGTACAGTTCAGGACATTTATTAAAGGAAACGTTTCGCCACGAGTGGCTTCTTCAGTCCTAATACAGATAAAACTAAGAAAACACATATATATATAGTGGCAGGAGTCAGGTGAGGTGACGCGTGGGTAGAGGTTGTAGTAGTAGTAGTAGAAGTAGTAGTAGTGAAACTAAGGAGGTGAGGCAAGAGAGGGACCTGCTGGCATCAAGTAACACCAGTTCCCAGGATGGGTAATATCCTCTTGCTTAGTAATTTTGAAATACTGTAACTACCGGATTTTTGCTTTATAGTGTTACTTTATAGTGTTACTTTATAGTGTCAGTAACACTATAAAGCAAAAATCCGGTAGTTACAGTATTTCAAAGTTACTAAGCAAGAGGATATTACCCATCCTGGGAACTGGTGTTACTTGATGCCAGCAGGTCCCTCTCTTGCCTCACCTCCTTAGTTTCACTACTACTACTTCTGAACATTAAAATGGTATAAAATACCGACAGGTTGTTAGGTAAGACACATATGCAACAGTTAGGTATCTTTATTGTGAAACGTTTCGCCTACACAGTAGGCTTCTTCAGTCAAGTACAGAAAAGTTGATAAAGATACCTAACTGTTGCATATGTGTCTTACCTAACAACCTGTCGGTATTTTATACCATTTTAATGTTCAATCTGTCAGACACTGCAACACAAGGGTATCTTGGTACAGACCTGCAATCAACTTCGACAACTTCCACCAGTGAGAGAGGCTGGATTTGAGAGGGACCTGCCTTCTCAACATCTGAGTTCTTACCTCTCCTAGTGGCCTACGTCTCACCTCTTGGGGCTATAAAAAGCTCCATCCTGTCACTTCTTCTCCATATTGTTTCATACTATGGAACAATGCTCTTCTCCAGACTGAGGGACTGACCACCTCAAAACTTTAAGGGTGATGGACTGATTACATCGTCTTCAAGTATCTTCTGCTTCTATCAACTTTTCTGTACTTGACTGAAGAAGCCTACTGTGTAGGCGAAACGTTTCACAATAAAGATACCTAACTGTTGCATATGTGTCTTACCTAACAACACTACTACTTCTACTACTACTACAACCTCTACCCACGCGTCACCTCACCTGACTCCTGCCACTATATATATATGTGTTTTCTTAGTTTTATCTGTATTAGGACTGAAGAAGCCACTCGTGGCGAAACGTTTCCTTTAATAAATGTCCTGAACTGTACATAAGTGTCTCTTTCAACAACAATGACGTCACTATTGAGGACATATACAGACCACCAAACTCACACTCAAAATTCGCTGCTCCACTCCCGAGGAAGCTTCCCATCTCCTGCAACATGGCATCCGTGCCATGATGTACCTAATCCCTATAACTGCCCTCTTCACTCCTAACTACATTCCTATTATACAATGCCTAAAATGCTATGAATACGGTCACGACAAAAATAACTGCTCTAAGAAACAAATATGCTCTAAATGTTCTTCCCCTGACCACTACTGGATTAACTGCTCCAACCCTTTAAAATGTCCTAACTGCCAACAACCACACCCTGCCACCTCATTCCAATGCCAAAAACGAAAAGACTACACTCTCAGCATTCGTGCCGACAATGCTGCAAACACTCCAAATCCATTCTCTACCCAACCACAACTACCCTTTCTTTCTGACAACTTCCCTTCTCTACCCCAAGCCCACCCCCCACCCTCCCCCCACCCCTCAGGTCCCCCCCCCTCCGGCCACCTCTCCCACCTATGCTAGCACTATCAGAGAAACTGCCACCTCATTACCCTCACACACAGACACCAACTCAACAAATAACATTATCTCCACAATTTTACACCTCTCTGTCCTGATTCCCAAATATTATGAATCTAACCTCCCCAACCTTTTAAATGACCTCCTCACAGCAAACGGCCTAACACCAATTAATTTCCCCCCCGAATTCTCCTTACCCCCCCCCCCGCCCAGACAACGTCACTGACGTGTGCTCCAGCCTCCTCCGAGCTGCCTCAAGCCTAGCAACTGACCTCACCTTCCCTCCCTCATGCCAGGACGCAACACCAGCCGACCCTCCCTGCCCACATGTTCCCTGCCCATCCATCTCAGCAACTCCCACCCTGCCCCCCCTCTCCCACCTCCTCCTGAAACCCCCACTCTGTCTGAGCCTATCACACCTTCACCATCTTGCACATCTACCGATAATGAATCTTCCACACCTACCACACCTTCCTTTGACTCAGACCCTTCTCCCACATTCCTCAGTGGACACCATGAGTTTAACCTTGGGTCAAATCATCCTATCCCTCCTCATAACTCCCGCTATCCTACCAGAAACAAGAACAGTGGCAATAAACAACACACACACACAGACACCAATACAGAACGTGAAAGCACAGAAAAAACTCATAAAACACACAAGCCCTCACGCCCTCCTTCATCAGAGTCCACCAGTAGACACGGCAAAACAGAAACATACCACAACACAGAAACTACTGCAGATGGTCTAACCAGGATGGGACCTAAGCATGAACTAGCTAGACCTCACTACCCTGCCCACACAAACAACATACAACATGGCCCTTAAGGTCACACAATTCAACATACGCAGCTACAACATGAACAAGTACATCCTGGCCGAACTTATTGAGACTGAGCGCCCTGACGTGCTGCTTCTCAACAGCACCTGTGTGCAAAACACCCAGCGAATCCGACACTGGGGTTACACAACCCGCCAATCTAGAGCTGATCCCTACAATGGCACTGCCATCATGGTAAACAGCACTATCCGACATGACTTCCTAAACCTCCCATTCACCTGTCCTCACAGCATGGCTGTCAAAGTCTTCACTCTTCATGGGCCTATTATCATCTATACCACATATGCCAGACCCAACTCCAACATCAACATTCCTGATCTCTCCCTTCTCTTTAATCACTCAAATATTCCTGTCTATCTTCTTGCTGATCTCAACGCCAAACACAAAGACTTTCACGACACATACACCAACACTCATGGAAACCAGCTGCAACAACTAATCACACTTAAACACCTGATACACCTTGGCCCACACTTCAACACTTTCTTCGGCCCACGTGGCCAGGGCAAGCCTGACATTATCACAAACAGAGCCAGCCTCTACCTTCACCACTACATCACACCAAGCCCCCTTTCAGGCTCAGACCACATCCCCATCACTCTCCATATTTCCTCTAACCCTATCCTCATTCCTTCCAGACCAAGTCCCTCATTCTCCAGAGCCAACTGGGACTCCTTCAAACAACACCTAAACAACACCAACCTCATGTATAACTTTGACAACAGACCCACCTCAGACATTGACACTCACATTGCTCTCATCCAGGACTCTATTACACAAGCTGCTGATCACTCTATACCAAAGAAACGTCACACTGTCAGATACTCCTTCCGCCCTTCTGAGAGAACAAAACGCCTTCTCCTCTACTACAGACACCGTTTTGCCTCCAACCACCACAGATTTGCCTTTGTCAGCAGAGACCTCACTTTCCTGCGGAACAACATCATCCGCAGCCTGGATGAGGACCACGCCAAACACTGGCTGGCCCTCGTCCAAGCTGCTGAAAAACACCGCATACAGGACCCCAGGGAGTTCTGGACCTTCATCCGGAGAGTCACTGGAGTCCCAAAAACACTTTTCCAGCACATCACACACAACAACATAAACATCACAGACCCTACACAAGCAGCACGAGCCTTCAAGGACATATGGGAAAACATCTTCCACCCCCACCCGCCTGACCCTGCTGCACAACAACACACTCAAGCCTTAGAACACTGGATATCCACACACAGACACATGACACATCCTGACCCTACTATACAACTTTCCTCTCTCACCTCCACCCACATTCTAAACACCCCTTTCTCCCACCCTTCAGTCAAAGCCTTAATCCTGAAGCTTCCTCCCAGAGCCCCAGGAGCTTCAGGACTATCCCACCACATACTTCGACACCTCCCGGACTCTGTCATCTCAGCACTTACAGACCTCTACAATGCCTGCCTCGCCTCCGGATACTTCCCCTCCTTATTTAAATCTGCCATAGCCACACTCATCCCAAAACCTGGCAAAGACCCGACTGACCCAAGAAACTACAGACCCATCAGTCTACTGGAGACCCTTGGGAAGACATTTGAAAGACTTATAAATCACAGACTAAGGACGCACCTAGAGACAAACCACCTAACAACTGACCGACAATTTGGCTTCCTCCAACACCGCTCTATGCAGGCAGCTCTCAACATTATCCTGAATTATATTCGAATAAATGAGGCCCAAGGCTGTGCAACGGCCCTGGTTGCTAAGGACGTGGAGAAAGCCTTCGACACGGTCTGGCACTCGGGGCTGAAGTACAAGTTGTGTAATCATTTTGACCTTCCCCTGAATGTCAAAAAGTTACTCAGCAACTTCCTTGATGGCCGCATGATGAGAATAAAATTCAGGAACTGTCTCTCTGACCACTTCACCCTGCATGCTGGAGTTCCCCAAGGCTCTGTCCTTTCCCCCACCTTGTACATCCTTTACACAAATGACATCCCCGACCCTGCACACCACAACACACTCACACTGGCATACGCGGACATCACACAACTCGCCACACACGAACGCAACAGATACCTCTCACTCAGAACTCAACGTGAGGTGGACAGGATAAGTGCATGGGAGATCCTGTGACGAATCAAAACAAATGCCGCCAAATCCAGAATCACATACTTCTTCCCCAAAGGACGGCCGCCCCTACCTGTCTACCTCAGAACCACCACCACACGAACACCCATCCCCAGAACTCACAGCACCACAGTCTTATGTGTAAACCTAGACTCCAGACTCAGACTACACACCCACATAAATGTCCAAAGAGCCTTGGCCATTTCTGCCCTAGGGACTGTACAAGCTCAGAGGCGCAAACCCACACACCAAACTCCATCTATATAAGGCTCTCATCCGTCCCCTTCTCTCTTATACACCTCTCGGCTTGTCCCTCGCTGCCAAAACGAACGTCTTAAAGCTACAACAAATCCAGAATCGTTGCTCTGCGGTGGGTGCTAGGAGTGAGGTGGGACGACTTGCCACCAGCGAGTCTCTCCACATCAGAGACCGGCACTCCGGCATTGAACGTATTCTGGAAGAAACTCAGTGACAGACAAATTGACCGACTCGAAACTCACCAAGACACCTGGACAACCTTCCTAGACGAAATAATCAGGCGACCTGAAAACACTTTAAACCTTTTCCAATCTCTCTACAACCCTGACCCACTCCCTCTTTACACATAAATCTTCCCTCTAAACTCTTTCCTGCCCTCTGCAGGTGTGGACCTTTAACGACGTCTTTTTTCTTTTCACGCCAACCTCAGGCCTCCCTCTCCCCCGCCACTTGCATACCTAGAGGCAGACAACAGAATGACCTGCGATGACGTGGCGCCGCCTCCCATTGCGCCTCTGCCTCCACTGCCGGACCATTGCCGGACCGAGTCCAGTCCTTCACTGCGCCATTGCCGATGCTCACCCAAGCCTAGAACCAGACCCTCAACCAAGCCCCATAATGCTACGCAGCTGGGTTAAGCCCTGGCTCTTTTCCTACAACTTAAACCATCCTCTCGCCCACTATTCTTCCCCTGTCCACCTCTCCCCCTTTCACCCATACGGGTCTTACCTGAGAGTATTGATTGATATGCCGTATTCTATTCAAGATTGATGGACTGACCACATCGACTCAAGGTTGAGGGACTGATTACCTCATTCTCCTCCTGTTCTTCAAGATTCTCCTTTGTATGGACTGATGAAGCCACTGTGTGGCGAAACGTTTCCTCAATAAAGATACCCAAGAGTTGCACATGTGTCTAATTTATCAACATGTCGGTTCTCTGTACCATTCATCTACAAACCTGTCAGACACTGCATCTTCTTGGGATCTTAATACTTAGGAATTCTTCGCTTGCCTAATTCTTGGGCACGACCTACTTCAACATTAAATAAGTGTTACACTGCCTCTGACTGCTTCACCTCTCCTGCCAACGGTTTATAAGCTCCTTCTCAGCACGTATGCCGTATTCTATTCAAGATTGATGGACTGACCACATCGACTCAAGGTTGAGGGACTGATTACCTCATTCTCCTCCTGTTCTTCAAGATTCTCCTTTGTATGGACTGATGAAGCCACTGTGTAGCGAAACGTTTCCTCAATAAAGATACCCAAGAGTTGCATATATGTCTAATTTATCAACATGTCGGTTCTCTGAACCATTCATCTACAAATCTTGGGTATCTTTATTGAGGAAACGTTTCGCCACACAGTGGCTTCATCAGTCCATACGTAGGAGAAACTTGAACAGGAGGAGAATGAGGTAATCAGTCCCTCAACCTTGAGTCGATGTGTTCAGTCCATCAATCTTGAATAGAATAAGGCATATCAGCGGAGAAGCAGCTTATAAACCGTATGGCAGGAGAGGTGCAGCAGTCATAGGTAGTGTCACATTTGTTCAATGTTGAAGTAGGTCGTGCCCAAGAATTAGGCAAGCGAAGAATTCCTAAGTATTAAGATCCCAAGAAGTTGCAGTATCTGACAGATTTGTAGATGAATGGTTCACAGAACCGACAAATCTGTCAGACATTGCAACTTCTTGGGATCTTAATACTTAGGAATTCTTCGCTTGCCTAATTCTTGGGCACGACCTACTTCAACATTGAACAAATGTGACACGACATATGACTGCTGCACCTCTCCTGCCATACGGTTTATAAGCTGCTTCTCTGCTGATATGCCTTATTCTATTCAAGATTGATGGACTGAACACATCGACTCAAGGTTGAGGGACTGATTACCTCATTTCCGACAAACCTCACTTGACTTTGAAGAAACCATGTAGTATGTCTTCTGGCCAAGACTTGTACAATCGATAGTCATCAGAGTTGCAAAACAGTACTGTAACATACTTGATATATGCTCCGGAGACAAGATACAGCCATCATTCCAGTCATTAAGAGCTGCTGACATAGCTACATTCCACAAAGATATTAGAACAGTCTCAAAAATCTATAGATAATACTAATGTTACACAACAGAAGTGTTAAGAAACAAGATTGCTAAACAAGTGGAATCATAACATTGCGTAACCCTGAGCGAAGTGGTTTTAGGGGCGGTCGTTCCCGCCCCTTGGAGTTGCTGAACCACTCTGAGATGCACTGGAAGACAAGAGTCCATGTAATATATACACATAACAAAGTCTGATCATAAAATGCATAAAAGATTATTGGAAACGTGATCAGGTGGAAATGCAAAGCGTGTGACTGGTTTTAAGACTGTTATTACTCTCACAGCCCGGACTGTAGCCAGGCTTCACTGTTGATTACCTACCTCTTCGACCAGCCTCCCTGGTATACAGGGGTGGCTCATGACGCAGTACTTGTGCCAATTATCTTTCTCATTCTTAAATACTTTTTAGACACTTCAAAGGGCTCTTCAAGGAAGGTGCCGATGAGGGGCTTTTGATTCAAGGATGTGAGTTTATGCTCCTTGTCTTTGGATCGAACCTGATTGCCTTCTGTTCCTCATGTGATGTGTGAACCCTACAGGCTTAAGGCTTCCTGGATATAATAATTCATAAGAATATTTCAAATGAAATTTGGGATAGAATAATAAACACTCAATTCATTCAATAAAGCAGAACATTAATATCAATGATTTAAGAGTAACGGTGTGGAAAGATCAGTGCTCAGGAATCATGGAGGTCTTAGAAAAAACTTTAGAGAAAGTTATATTTTGGATAACAAGAACCTTTAAAACAAGTGATGCTAAGCCAGTGTTGAAACTCTTTTTAAGCCATTTGCCATCTCCAAAGAGGAATATTGCTGTACACTAACAGCCTCATAATGGCAGGTGAAATTACTAATAGGTAGAATGCTCAGTGAATTTTATTTCAATACAATCATTCTAAATGATCTGGGAGCCCCTGGAGGCCCTCCAGATGTAGTCCTTTGAATGAGGGAAAGATATAATCTATACATGGAAAATAGTGGATTTCTGTACGATGTTTCGAGGGGTCAGTGCCCCTGCACCAAGGTCCCATAGCCTCCTCCAGGATCAATGCCTTATCAACCAAGCTGTTACTGCTGGCTGAACACGGTCCAACATAACTATATCTCGGATCAGGAAATGATTTGAGGAACTTGTCTCTTGAAGACAGTCAGAGGTTTGTTGGTAATTCCCCTTATGCATTAATTCAAGGACCTTAACACTCTTTGAGTTCTCTCTTTGTGTACTCGTCGCGGGACTACTCTTAATTGGAAGTAATTTGGACATTCTGCAGTTTTTTTCATAGTTATTTCCGTGTTCAGATTTGGGATCTATCCCTCCATGATTTTCGAGGTGTAAATTATGTACATTTCTCGCCTACTTTATAAAGAATACAGTTGGAATGACTTCGGGAGTTCCCAGTACTAATTAAGATGCTTGAATGAACATATACGGGCAGTGAAATTTCTCTGTTCTCTGATTTAAAATCCAGACACTAAATTTACTCCTTACAAGAAGGGAAATCTCGGCAGACAGTGCAAAATATGGTCAACGAGAAGTAGGGTTTCATCTTCAAGATCAAACTTGAGAGGTTCTTAGTAAATCCTGATCAGCCGGGCTTTGGTGCTTACGTTAGACTGAATGCTGCTGTTACCAGTAATATTACTGATCAGACTATTAACCAGGAGACCAGGTCTGTAATCTGGCTGGAAGGAAAAGTAAAGCAGAACCGGATCATCCAGGTTATGATGGATATGTATATCAGATAAGGCTGGCCCAGGGCCCGGCTGCGGGAGCAGATAAACTCTGGAAATCGTTCGTAGGTTCACAGGTATACTGTGTAAATAGAGCCTGTTTAAGATTTACCTGTCATCTTAAATGTTTAAGGAGCAAAGAGAAAAGATTAGCAATCCAGACAAGGTGTAAACATTTCACTGGGTGGGAGTAGCTCGGCTGGTAGCACACTCAGCTCATCTGTTGAGTGTCCGTGGTTCGATCCCCGGTAAGGGTGGAAACATTGGGCGTGATTCCTTCAGACAACTACTGTCACTGTACACCTAGCAGTAAGTAGGTACTTGGGTGTTAGCCGACCGGTGTGGGTCGCATCCTGTGGAACAAAATTAACCTAAGTTGTGCGAAATGCTCTGCATAACAAGTGGCTTTTTATATAGTAGTATGTCACTGATGTCAGCTAGGCCTGTATACCATGTACATGTTTACCTGGAGTTTACCTGGAGAGAGTTCCGGGGGTCAACGCCCCCGCGGCCCGGTCTGTGACCAGGCCTCCTTAGGTCAGTGTCCCAGGATGCGACCCACATCAGTCGACTAACACCCAGGTACCCATTTTACTGATGGGGAACATAGACAACAGGTGGAAAGAAACACGTCCAATGTTTCTACTCTGGCTGGGAATCGAACCCAGGCCCTCACCGTGTGAAGCGAGAGCGTTAACCACCAGGCCACCAGAGCCCTGTATAAATAAAGAATATCATCATCATCATCATAACCTAGGATGTTTACAGGACCTTCCTAACGTGAGTCAGTATGCCCCAGTTATTTTCTTCATATGTATTGAAACATTTCCTTGAATGTATTATTTTAGCTCTTCTCTTTGTAATTCTCTCGCTTTCTTACTGATTCATGAGTAAATTTGACCCAATCATGGGCGTAGTTATCCAATTTAACTTGTGCCTGCACTCTGTGTCACACCGATCAAAGGTCGTAAGCTTTTCCACTTGGGATGTGACAAAGCTAGGAGACGAGAGTTTGTCTAGTGATTGTACTCCGTCCTGGCAGTGGTGGTGGTGATGTGTGTCCAGCACGGTGCTGGTGGTGATGTGTGTCTAGCACGGTGCTGGTGATGTGTCCAGCACGGTGCTGGTGGTGATGTGTGTCTAGCACGGTGCTGGTGATGTGTCCAGCACGGTGCTGGTGGTGATGTGTGTCTAGCACGGTGCTGGTGATGTGTGTCCAGCACGGTGCTGGTGGTGATGTGTGTCCAGCACGGTGCTGGTGGTGATGTGTGTCTAGCACGGTGCTGGTGGTGATGTGTGTCCAGCACGGTGCTGGTGATGTGTCCAGCACGGTGCTGGTGGTGATGTGCGTCTAGCACGGTGCTGGTGATGTGTGTCCAGCACGGTGCTGGTGGTGATGTGTGTCTAGCACGGTGCTGGTGGTGATGTGTGTCTAGCACGGTGCTGGTGGTGATGTGGTCCAGCACGGTGCTGGTGGTGATGTGTGTCCAGCACGGTGCTGGTGGTGATGTGTGTCTAGCACGGTGCTGGTGGTGATGTGTGTCTAGCACGGTGCTGGTGGTGATGTGTGTCTAGCACGGTGCTGGTGGTGATGTGTGTCTAGCACGGTGCTGGTGGTGATGTGTGTCTAGCACGGTGCTGGGGGTTTGATGTGTGTCTAGACGGTGCTGGTGGTGATGGTGTCTAGCACGGTGCTGGTGGTGATGCGTGCCCTAGCACGGTGCTGGTGGTGATGTGTGTCTAGCACGGGCCCGGGTGGTGATTGGTGCAGTGGGTTTTGGTGGTGTGTGTCCGCACGGTGTGTGGTGTGGTCTAGAGGTGTGGGGGTGATGTGTGTCTGAAAGGTGCTGGTGGTGTTTGTTGCCCAGTTTGTGTTTGGGGTGGGGGTGCCAGCACGGTCGGGGGGGTGGCTGCCGCCGGTGGGGGTGGTGATGCGTGCCTGCCGGGCTGGTGGTGATGTGCCAGCCCAGTGCGGGTGGGGGATGGGTTGGGGGGCCCGCAGGTGCTGGTGGTAGGTTGCGCGTGCTGGTGGTGTTGCGTGCCCAGCCGTGCTGGTGGGATGCGTCCCCGCCGGTGGGGTGGTGGGGGCCAGCACGGTGCTGGGGTGTACCCTGCCCGCAGGGTTGGGGGTGGTGATGCGTGCCCAGCACGGTGCTGGTGGTGATGCGTGCCCAGCACGGTGCTGGTGGTGATGCGTGCCCAGCACGGTGCTGGTGGTGATGCGTGCCCAGCACGGTGCTGGTGGTAGCGTCCCCAGCACGGTGTCGGTGGTGATGCGTGCCCAGCCGGTGCTGGGGTGATGCTGCCCAGCCGGTGCTGGTGGTGATGCGTGCCCAGCACGGTGCTGGTGGTGATGCGTGCCCAGCACGGTGCTGGTGGTGATGCGTGCCCAGCACGGTGCTGGTGGTGATGCGTGCCCAGCACGGTGCTGGTGGTGATGCATTGCCAGCACGGTTGCTGTGGTGATGCGTGCCCTGCACGGTGCGGGTTTGGTGATGTGTGCTGCACGGTGCTGGTTGGTGATGCGTGCCCAGCCCGTTGCTGGTTGATGGTCCGCACGGTGCTGGTGGTGGCCCCCCGAAACGGTGCTGGTGGTGATGCGTGCCCAGCACGGTGCTTGTGGTGATGCGTGCCCAAGACGATACAGTAGTGATGGTTAGGTTAGTTAAGGTCCTTCAGGAAACAGGATAAGTGTTTCCTGACGCGGGTCTTAGTCATATGATGACCCGCCACTGGAGCTTTTGCTTATCTGACAGAGACCTTCATCTGGCTTACCGGTCCACCCCTTTAAACATTAATTGTTATTATTATTGATGGTGATGCATGCCCAGCACGGTACAGATGGTGATGTGTGCCCAGCACGGTACAGATGGTGATGCGTGCCCAGCACGGTACAGGTGATGGCGCATGTCCAGCACGGTACAATGGATGATGTGCCAGCACGGTACAGTTGGATGATGCATGCCAGCACGGTAAAAGGTGATAAATTGGAGTGATGTCTGCAGCAGGTACTGGTGGTGACCATGTCCAGCAAGGTACAGGTGGTGACGCATGTCCAGCAAGGTACAGGTGGTGACGCATGCCCGCAGACAGGTGGTGGCCGCCATTGTCCAGCAAGGGTCAGGTGGTGCCCAAAATGTCCAGCAAGGTAAGGTGGGTGCAAAAGGTCGGGGGCAAGTGGGTCAGGTGGTGACGCATGTCCAGCAAGGTACAGGTGGTGATGCATGTCCAGCAAGGTACAGGTGGTGGCGCATGTCAAGAAGGTAACAGGTGGTGACGCATGTCCAGCAAGGTACAGGTGGTGAGCAATGTCCAGCAAGGTACAGGTGGTGACGCATGTCAGCAGGTTACAGGTGGTGACGCATGTCCAGCAAGGTACAGGTGGTGAGCATGTCCAGCAAGGTACAGGTGGTGACGCATGTCCAGCAAGGTACGGTGGTGACGCATGTCCAGCAAGGTACAGGTGGTGACGCATGTCCAGAAAGGTAAGGTGGTGCGCTTGTCCAGGGTACAGGTGGGGACCCCCATGTCCAGCAAGGTTACGGTGGTGACCTGTCCGCAAGGTACAGGGGGGTGAGCATGTCCAGAAAGGCCTGCCCTTTGTAGGTTTAGTTTTTTTTTTTTAAATAATGTTAAAGCAGGTCGATGGTGCGCGCGCCAGCCGGTACAGGGTGATGCGAGTCCAGCAAGTGCTGGTGGTTTGATGCATCCCCAAAGAAGCTTAGCATGCTAAAAAATGTGGTATGCAGTGCCCGCAAGCTGGGGATGAGCGTGCCAAACCAGCTTTACTGGAAAAAATGGTGGTTGGCAGCGGTTGGTTGTTAAAATTAAGCTACTAGACATGTTCGGTGTTGTGTACTTTGCCCCTTTTAAAGTGAATACTTTATTGTCTACTTTGGCCCCAATTTTTCTGCATCTCTTTTGGTCATATGATGAAAGGACGACTTCAGAGCTGGAGAGCTTGCGGACCCTGGCCCCACAGGTGGACAAAAACATGTGACAACGGGCTAGTGGTCACTAAAGTACTGTAACTTGTCCCTGCAGAGTGCCCCCCTGTGTGAATTCTTTCTCCCCTTCTCTCTCTTCTCTCTCTTCTCTTCTATCTCTTTCTAAACATCTCATTTTCGAAATATAAACACAAATGCAGTATAATGTGATCCTTTATTGACAACGTTTCACCCACACAGTGGGCTTTTTCAAGTCACACACGGATCTACCTGGGGTTGGAAGGTACGAGAGTATTTTAGTCATGTTCAGAATGTTGAGGTCAGGTGGAGAATGCTGCATCTGATCTACCGGGTGGGGTTATAGAGTCTTGGGTAGCTTGGCAGGGGTATTGGACAAGTTGTAGACCTTCTGCAGTGTTCTATGTTCTTATGTGGGATAGAACATAGAACATAGAACACTGCAGAAGGTCTACAACTTGTCCAATACCCCTGCCAAGCTACCCAAGACTATAACCCCACCTGGTAGATCATCAGATGCAGTATTCTCCACCTGACCTCAACATTCTGACTATAAATACTCTCGTACCTTCCAACCCCAGGTAGATCCGTGTGTGACTTGAAAAAGCCCATTTGTGTTTATATTTCCATTGTGTCGGTATTTTATACCATTTATTTCCATCTCATTTTCTTTGTAGATTTTTCTCCCATTGGGGAGACTGATGTAGATGCCAGAGTTCTCTCTCATCTCACCTGTTGATAAATATTTCCGTCCGTCGTATCAACTAACATTTCCAGTCAACTTATCAAGAAAAGCTCCCAGCCAGCTTACTAACAAAATTTTTCGGTCAGCTTATCAGCAAAGCTTCCAGCCAACTTATCAACAAAAGCTTCCAGCCAGCTTAACAGCAAAGCTTCCAGCCAGCTTTGGCAGTGTGTGGCAGAAACACTGCTAGAATGTGTGTAGTCTTCAAGAAGAGACTCAACAAATTCCTCTGCTAAGCACCGGATCAACCAGACTGTGATGAATATGTGGGCCAGCGGACCGTCTATAGCAACAGCCTGGTTGACCAGGCAAGCACCAGACATAAGTGGCCCAGGACCGGGCTCCGAGAGTCGAAAAACTGTGAAAGCCCATCAAAACTATAACGAAAGTATAGTGACAAAAGCCGAAAAGAGGAAATAAAGACGCTGGAGGCAGAGAATTCTTTTAGTACAACGTTTCGCGCATGTCTGGGGCTTAATCAGGTATACAGGAAGGAATAAATTCAGGGTTTAATAAGGTAAAGGCTCACCTGAAGACACACTTGGAGACGGGTAGGCCCAGGTGGTGCATTTGATCATTGATGCATACTAGATAAAGTTCAGCCTTGGCCGAATGTTGCATTAAAGGAGTCTCTCATACCAATGTCTGCATTTACCCTTCCAGTCAGCTTATTGATGAAAGCTTCCAGTCAGCTTATTGATGTAAGCTTCCAGTCAGCTTATTGATGAAAGCTTCCAGTCAGCTTATTGATGAAAGCTTCCAGTCAGCTTATTGATGAAAGCTTCCAGTCAGCTTATTGATTTTTAAGCTTCCCGTCAGCTTATTGATGTAAGCTTTCCAAGTCTTTTGCTTATTGATGAAAGCTTCCCTCAGCTTTTTGATGAAAAAGCTTTCCGTCGCTTATTGATGAAAAACTTCCAGTCAGCTTATTGATGAAAGCTTCCAAATCAATTATTGATGAAAGCTTCCAGTCAGCTTATTGATGAAAGCTTCCAGTCAGCTTATTGATGAAAGCTTCCAGTCAGCTTATTGATGAAAGCTTCCAGTCAGCTTATTGATGAAAGCTTCCACTCAACTTATTGATGAAAGCTTCCAGTCAGCTTATTGTTTGAAAGCTTTCCATCAACTTATTGATGAAAGTTTTCCAGCAGCTTATTGATGAAAGCTTTCACTCACTTATTGATGAAGTTTCCCAGTCAGCTTATTGATGAAAGCTTCCATAAACTTTTTTGATGAAAGCTTCCAGTCAGCTTATTGATGAAAGCTTCCAGTCAGCTTATTGATGAAAGCTTCCAGTCAGCTTATTGATGAAAGCTTCCAGTCAGCTTATTGATGAAAGCTTCCACTCAACTTATTGATGAAAGCTTACAGTCAGCTTATTGATGAAAGCTTCCAGTCAGCTTATTGATGAAAGCTTCCAGTCAGCTTATTGATGAAAGCTTCCAGTCAGCTTATTGATGAAAGCTTCCACTCAACTTATTGATGAAAGCTTCCAGTCAGCTTATTGATGAAAGCTTCCAGTCAGCTTATTGATGAAAGCTTCCAGTCAGCTTATTGATGAAAGCTTCCCGCCAGATTACTGATGAAAGCTTCCAGTCAGCTTATTGATGTAAGCTTCCAGTCAGCTTATTGATGAAAGCTTCCAGCCAGATTACTGATGAAAGCTTCCAGTCAGCATATTGATGTAAGCTTCCAGTCAGCTTATTGATGAAAGCTTCCAGTCAGCTTATTGATGAAAGCTTCCAGCCAGGTTACTGATGAAAGCTTCCAGTCAGCTTATCATGAAAGCTTCCAGTCAGCTTATTGATGAAAGCTTCCAGTCAGCTTATTGGTGAAAGCTTCCAGCCAGATTACTGATGAAAGCTTCCAGTCAGCTTATTGATGTAAGCTTCCAGTCAGCTTATTGATAAAAGCTTCCAGTCTACTTATTGATGAAAGCTTCCAACCAGATTACTGATGAAAGCTTCCAGTCAGCTTATCGATGAAAGCTTCCAGTCAGCTTATTGATGTAAGCTTCCAGCTAGCTTATTGATGAAAGCTTAGTCAGCTTATTGATGTAAGCTTCCAGTCAGCTTATTGATGAAAGCTTCCAGTCAGCTTATTGATGTAAGCTTCCAGTCAGCTTATTGATGTAAGCTTCCAGTCAGCTTATTGATGTAAGCTTCCAGTCAGCTTATTGATGTAAGCTTCCAGCTAGCTTATTGATGAAAGCTTAGTCAGCTTATTGATGTAAGCTTCCAGTCAGCTTATTGATGAAAGCTTCCAGTCAGCTTATTGATGTAAGCTTCCAGTCAGCTTATTGATGTAAGCTTCCAGTCAGCTTATTGATGTAAGCTTCCAGTCAGCTTATTGATGTAAGCTTCCAGTCAGCTTATTGATGAAAGCTTCCAGTCAGCTTATGACTGCCTCTGGTTTCACCAACAACTTATTGTGTAATGTTTACATTACTTAAGACAACATAAATTATTTAAAATAGAGAAAACGACAAAAGGCCTATCGACCCATTCTTGGCCGTTCCATTTCATTCCCACCTCAAGGAAGGTTCCTTGATGCTGGCGAGGGGCTCTTGATCTAGGAAATTAGACCTTTGCTCCAGTTCCCTGAATTAAGCTTGAATACCTTCCACATCTCCCTGACAGGCGCTGTATAATCCTACGGGTTTAGCGCTTGCCCTTTACAATAATAATCCATTTTATTCCCAAGCAGTGTCTTGCCTTTATTTGACAAACATTTAACCAGTGTACTTGCATCTGCTGACGCGTTGTCAGCAGTAATTAAGAAAATACACAGGTTAGCGTTTTATTTAAGCAGTGTTTGACTTGGCTACAACTTTATCATGATATTCTACCTTAAATTCTGATATACCTTTGAGTTTCCAGAGTTTTTATACTCCCAGAGCCCCGCTTGAGTTAGACTCGTTTGGTGCCTGTCTGGTCAACCAAGTTGTTGCTACTGGAGGCCCACTGACTCACGTACTCATCACAGCTTGGTTGATCTGGCACCTGGTAGAGATACTTGTCCTGTTTCATCTTGAAGACTTATACACTTGATCCAGCAGTGTTTTCAATATGTTCTGGTAAAATGTTAAATAGTTTGAAGCCACGAACGTTGATACAATGTTGTCTTACTGTACCGGCGGTACCTTTGCTTTTCACTGGGTTTATTTCAATTCCTCCCATATCTCTCGCTCCAGTATGTTGTTCTGGCAGTGTGCAGATTTGGGACCACGCCCTCAAGTACTTTCCACGCATATATAATTATGTATCTGTCTTTCCTCCGCTCCATTGAGTACAAATTAAAGACTTTGAGGTGTTCCCAGTAATTTAATTGCCGTATTGACTCTATATTGGTCGTAAATGATCGCTGTGTCTGTTCCAGCTCTGATACCTCTCCTACCCTGAATGGGGCCATCAACACTAAACTATATTCTAAACGAAAGAGCATAAGAAATTCTAAAAGTATTACCATTGGCACTATTTTCCTTGTTTTCAAAGTTCTCATTATCCAATCCCCCCCAGTCATGTTCCTACCTGTCGCGACATTAGCAGTTCCTGGACCCCACTGCTGTATTAATTGTCCAGTTCAACCCCCCCCCCCTGGTGAAAGCTGGCTCTTCAGGCATGGTAACGTCACACCTGCCAGCCTGGTTGGGAGGCACATACTTGCTTTCCCATTTTTAATCTTCTCTTGCTTTAAGTGGCTCTCTGCTTTGCCTTATTGTGTAATTTTTGTTTAAGTCAGCCAACATAATTACTCCCAGACCTTTCATGTGTTCCCGTCTTCCTACTTCTAGATCCTCTTCATTAAGCTTCTCTGAGAGCTTATATAATGTTTCCACAGTAAAAAATTGTTGTGGAGCTTATCTTTTCTTCACATACTTCATATTTCACATGTAACACTATTTCCCATACAGTATTAAACTATTTGTTTCCTAAATCTGAAATTTTCATGTTTGAATCCATTATATCAAGCATCATCTTGATATTTTCCGAACCCGTTTGACATCCGCTTTATTAAACTCTCATCCACTTATGCAGTTCTATGGTGTCACCCGTCTTCGCCCTTGCAGTTGAATTAAGTTTTGAAAAGGGAAGCGGCTGTTATTTTGTGAACCTCATAACTATACTGTAGAGTGTAGCGTGATACCACATGACTGGGCACAAGCCTAGGAACTAGCCACTAAATTTGTTAACTGGAGTACACTTTAGTATGTGTAAAAAAAAAATTGTGTTAAACTGTCAAAGGTACTGTATCTGTAACCAGTCCTTAGCCTGGCTACTACATCGGTCAGTCTGCATCGTAAGTTGCTTGCTAAGGGGGCCAATAGAATTCACGCGCGCGGAGCAAAAAAAAAAATCGAAAAAGTATGAAAATTGAGTTATTGTCAACAAAAAATAGCTGAACTTTCTGGCTACACTCTGGTATTATTATTATCCTTGTACGATGTTTCTAAAAGGAATTACAGCCATTTATAACAGGCATGTTAGTTTAGTTTAATATGTTTATTATGCACCCCATACCCATCCAGTGGGCGGTAGTCAAAAGATTACAGAGGTACATAATGGGTCCAGGGACTGGGCCTCAAAGTTTTGATAGCTAAGCAAGTTACAGAGGTAATGAATTCACAATTTACAAAGGTAATGAACTCACAATTTACAAAGGTAATGAACTCCAGGTAGGTCTAGTCACAATCATGACAAGTTACAAAGGTATTTACAGATTACAGAGGCACACAATGGGTCCAGGGACCGGGCTCCAAAGTTTTGATGGCAGAACTAGGTACAAGGTAATGAACTCACAAGTTACAAAGGTAACGAACTCACAAGTTACAAAGGTAATGAATACTGTAAGAATGGTTACTTACGTTTATACATGGCTGCAATCATGAAACAAATTTTAGAGTAATGAGCAATTCACACTTCCACACCCGGTCACAACTGTAGTGAGTTATGTGCAAATGTTGATTGCTGAGTCTCTCTCTCTCTCTCACCACACACACACACATACACACACACACACACACACACACACACACACACACACACACAACACACACACACACACACACACACACACACACAACACACACATACAAATTCATACACACACACACACACACACACACACACACACACACACACACACATACACAAACTCATACACATGCACACACACTCATATACACACCCCGCACACACACTCATATACACAACACACACACACTCACACACACACACACACTCACACACACACACACACAACACACACACACAACACACACACACACACACACACACACACACACACACACACACACACACTCATACACATACACACAAACACACACACACTCACACACACATGCACATATGTGGTAATGCTTTATTTACAGCTAGCAAAGTCAGGGTATTTCTCCAGAATGGTCTGTAATATACCACTGTGGATAAAATACTTAGCCATTTCTTGAGCACTTCTGAGTGAGTTGTTTCTAAATTCATTAATTTTATCGCACTCCAGTACATAATGACGCAGGGTGTGACAATAATCCATCTGGCAAAGTTTACATTTCGTTTGGTCTACATCCGGTGGTGGTGATTTAACCAGCCAAAGATACTTGTAACCCAGCCGGAGCCGGGCGGTAGTGACATCCAAGAGTCTGCTTATTTTGTTGGATGCACCATAGACATGTGGCTCCTCCTGCATGATAGAATGATGATAGATGGACTCACTTGTGTCAATCTCCCTGAGCCTTAAGTCCATAAAATTCAGCTGAAGTTCTTTTCGTATTATTGTTCTCAAACTACTACCTGACAAGCCAAGATTGTAATCTACTCCCTCTTTGAAAGCATACAGCTTAAGCCAATTTTATCAGTTCTATCATGCATCTGAAGACCAATGTGAGATGGAATCCACAGCATGTGCACTCTGACTCCACTGTCCACAATCCTACCATACCTGTGTCTGGCTTCTGACACAAGCATGCCACAATTTATGATTAATGAGTTGAGAGCATTTATGGATGACAGAGAATCAGTTACAATTAAACTGTCAATCTTTGATACATAGATGCATTTCAGTGCAAGGAGTATGGCAAATAGTTCTGTCTGAAGGGTAGAGGCCCAATTATTGATGCGTGCTCCAATTTCTTTAAGAGAGCCATCACTCTGTACGACAACAGCAGCACTACCAGCTGCACCAGTGGATTGGTGAACAGAACCATCAACGTAAATTATTTGCGAGAGTGTGTGCTGTGTGACTAAGTTATCAATACAGCTTAAGGCCTCATGTTTGGCTTCAAGGTTGTGATTTAAGAAGTAGTTTGGGGGGAAATGGAGGAATGGTAGTTTGGAATGGGGTAATATTCCATGGAGCGGAGAAGTGCCGCTGTTGCCTTACTTGACATAGATCATGTATCTGATTCATGCGGAGGTCAGTTCCAGTCTTTTCGATCCATCTGGAGGAGTGTTCACCAGTGCTGAGGAAAGTTTGGAGAGCTTCTGTGCAGGGGTTTGAATGAGCTTGCCTGAGCATATTAACCCCAATTAGGATATTTCTTTCAGTAACACGATCTCTGATGCTTGGAATATAAAGTTCTTTTTGCATATTTAAAATGAAGAATTGAGACACTTATGCAACACATTTTGGCAGTACGAGGGCATCCTAAAATGATCCTCATTGCTTCGTTCTGCAGTTTTTCCAGCCCTCCAAGCTTCCAGTCAGACACAAGAGCAAGTAGTGGCGCAGCATAATCAACCAATGATCTAATATAAGCAAGATACATCATTTTCACAATTTAACAGGCATGGTGACAGCGCTTTGCGTCATATTGCGTAACAAGCGCTGGTGCGGCATTGTTTATGTTTTTCCCCCCGTGTTATTTTTATCGTTTTATTATATCTTTGTCTCATATAATACAAATTCACCATCTGAGATCATGCCAGAGCCGGCGGAGCTAATATGATCAAGTAACCAGTCAGGTACCCTGGGTATAGTAGCCAAAATGGCCGACACCTCCAGCCAACAAAATATTCCATAAATATTCCATACCCACACTAATATCAATTATAAGGCTTATTTATCTATCACCATTGATCTATTATGACATAATGCAATATAATAATAGCATATAAACATAAAAAGCACACCTTAAAAAATAATATATAGCATAATATGATGCCCCAGAGGAAAAAATTTCTATTGATGTATTCCCTGAAGGTGAAGAGAGGGTCCGTTCTCTCATCAGTGATGAGAGAAAACGCATCTACAATGGTTAACTGTAATAAACACTACTCAAGAAATCGTAATGACACGATTGCAAATAAACCATACCCCCGGCCGGGATTGAACCCGCGGTCATAGAGTTTTGGAGTTTTGAGACTCTATGACCGCGGGTTCAATCCCGGCCGGGGGTATGGTTGTAATAAACACTCGTAGGTCACGGAAAAAGTGTAAAAGAAACGAATTTTTCGGGGAAAAAAAATTATTTCCCGGGCACCTGGGGTGCCGCGCGCTTCGGCCTATATCTTGAAAGTAACTTATTTACCTATTTAGGGGCAATCCATCTTTATTTATGATTGAATTAACTTTATTTTCACAACAAACATATGAGAATGATTGCTTTACAAGGTAGAGTGTACCTTTCTGAACTATCCCAAATATTTTTAGATATATGTGGGCAACAAGACCGACATCTTCGAATATGTCAAAAGTTATAAAACTTTATTTTTTTTTAGAATGAAGATAAGGTTTATTTTAGAATTGGTACACTTACAGTGATGGAATTAGAGGTGTTCTATCAGCAGCAAGTGTCAAAACCACTTTTCCAAGTACCAGTGAGTAGGGCTCCGCTGCCAAATGCAATTTCTGGTAAATTTTGCACATTTCATTTCCTTTTTGGCCGATATGATTGAAACTTCAGCACAGGATACTCGATATAAGCTTCTAATAGTACACCAAAAATGAACGTAATCGGTTGAAAAATAAAGAAGTCGATATGTTACAATTCTTGCCCCCTAATTTAAGTGTTCATGTTCACGATAACCTGCAAATCCATTTAGGCATTTAACTGCATTCATATGTTATTCACATTCGTTATTTAATGTCTGACTTATTAAGATAATTTTCTACGTCTTTCATAGCAATTTATCAGCGATTTGATGACATACGTGTTAGCAGTTTCGAGGTTCTTCTACTCTTGCATTCCGGCCTGAGGCCAGGCTTCCTTGACGTCTACTTGGTAAACTAGGCTGTTGCTGCTAGCAGCCCACAAGTCTGTATAGCCATCACAACCTGACTGATCAGGCACCTTCAGCAGATAATGACCAAGTTTACTTTTAAAAATATTACATTTATTCTAGCAGTATTTCTTATTTATGTTGGCAGCAAGTTTAATAGTCCAAATGCCGGGTTGTGAGGGCAGAAAATCTATTAAATAGGTCACAGCATGGGTGCTCATGCTTTTCACAGGGCTTAAGCTACACTTCTTCCCACTTCTTTCACTCTACGTAGTTAATTATAGCTATGTACAGTATATGGACCTGACCTTCAAGTACTATCCATGTACAGGAAATATAATGATGCGTCTCTTCTCCCATGCAGAGAGTGTATTTTAAGATATTCCCAGTACATTAGATGTTTTATTGATTTTATGTAGGCAGTAAAATATCTGTTTGCCACCTCATATTTCTTCTGCCTTGAATGAAGCTGTGAGCAGGGAAACAATATTTTTGAGGGTTTTGAGTACAATCTGTTTGAGCAGTACCATCATTGGCGTGACTTCTGTTGTTTTGAGTAAGTCACTAAGCAAATGTGACAGAGAATCCTTAAGAATGGCACATCAGTTCTTTTCTCTCAATTTTTTTTACATATCTATACGTTGCTTCTCCAATGAACATGTTGAGTCATTATCCGAATAAAATGCATTTCGTGAGAATGCAAATTTAGCTTTCTCAGTCATTCTTCATAAGGAAGGTTCTCAGTGTTCAGGTTAGCATAGTCATCCTGTACCGTGTAATCCGAGGTCTCACGAGGTCAAGGTGACGCTGAAGGACAAAATTTACACTTATTATTGACGCTTATATTGGAAGGGAGGGTGTTGTTAAGCCATGGACCTCATCTCTAAGTGTATTGTTGTACAATTGTTGTTAAGCCATGGACCTCATCTCTTAGTGTATTGTTGTACAATTGTTGTTAAGCCATGGACCTCATCTCTAAGTGTATTGTTGTACAATTGTTGTTAAGCCATGGACCTCATCTCTTAGTGTATTGTTGTACAATTGTTGTTAAGCCATGGACCTCATCTCTAAGTGTATTGTTGTACAATTGTTGTTAAGCCATGGACCTCATCTCTAAGTGTATTGTTGTACAATTGTTGTTAAGCCATGGACCTCATCTCTAAGTGTAAATTTTTGTACAATTGTTGTTAAGCCCTGGACCTCATCTCTTAGTTTTATTGTTGTACAATTGTTGTTAAGCCATGGACCTCATCTCTAAGTGTATTGTTGTACAATTGTTGTTAAGCCATGGACCTCATCTCTTAGTGTATTGTTGTACAATTGTTGTTAAGCCATGGACCTCATCTCTAAGTGTATTGTTGTACAATTGTTGTTAAGCCATGGACCTCATCTCTAAGTGTATTGTTGTACAATTGTTGTTAAGCCATGGACCTCATCTCTAAGTGTATTGTTGTACAATTGCTTTTTATTGAGGGTATTTTACAGTCTACCATCTTCCCTCACATATTTCAGCATTATTGAAGAGTTGTATGCCCCAGCTGCATGCTTATATATATACCTGGAGACCTGGAGTTTACCTGGAGAGAGTTCCGGGGGTCAACGCCCCCGCGGCCCGGTCTGAGACCAGGCCTCCTGGTGGATCAGAGCCTGATCAACCAGGCTGTTGCTGCTGGCTGCACGCAAACCAACATACGAGCCACAGCCTGGCTGATCCGGAACTGACTTTAGGTGCTTGTCCAGTGCCCGCTTGAAAAACTCCCGGGGTCTTTTGGGTTTAAACCCCTTATGTGTGCTGGGAGGCAGTTGAACAGTCTCGGGCCCTGACACTTATTGTATGGTCTCTTAACGTGCTAGTGACACCCTGCTTTTCATTGGGGGGATGGTGCATCTTTCTGCCAAGTCTTTTGCTTTCGTAATGAGTGATTTTCGTGTGCAAGTTCGGTACTAGTCCCTCTAGGATTTTCCAGGTGTATTTTATCATGTATCTCTCCCTCCTGCGTTCCAGGGAATACAGGTTTGGGAAACCCTCAAGCGCTTCCAATATTGAGGTGTTTTATCTCCGTTAATGCGCGCCGTGAAAGTTCTCTGTACATTTTCTAGGTCGGCAAATTTACCTGCTGAAAGGTGCTGTTAGTGTGCAGCAATATTCCACCCTAGATAGAAAAAGTGACTGAAGAGTGTCATCATGGGTTTGGCCTCCCTAGTTTTGAAGGTTCTCATTATCCATCCTGTCATTTTTCTGCAGATGCGATTGATACAATGTTATGGTCTTGAAGGTGAGATTCCTCCGACATGATCTATTATTATATTATATATATATATATATATTTTATATATATATAATATATATATTATTTATATTTTATATATATATTTTATATATATATATATTTTTAAACATTAAACTCTACCTCCACAGCAGGGACTCGAATCTGCTTTACCTAGCTCAGTGGTAAAGTACTGTGGACTCTGATACAGTTAGCAGGTTCGAGCCCTGCTGTGGACGTAGAGACATGCTTGTAAATAATTTTCGCCTGTTTGCTAAGTATATTATATATATATAATTTTATATAAATATATATTATTTTTATATTATATATATATTTTATATATATATATATATATATATATATTTTAAATTTGCGTTCAAAGAGCATAACAATGTTTTCATTGTAACCAAGAAAAATAAGATGTTAGATAAGTATAACTTTCAAAATAAAAGATGCCAGGCCAATGATACTCTTCAGGTCACTCGTTCTGTCTATAATTCTTGTGCACAAACAGCCACCTTCAGGGAGGGTGACATTCCTGAGCTGGAAACTGTGAAGAGAACCTTCATAGCTGGTATAATTCAGTCAAGCACCTAAATAACTGGGAGTGTTGTAAATCCCTAGATGCATTATAATCTATGTTTGGAAGATACTACAGCAGTGGCAGTAATGGTTGTTGTTGTGAGGGTAGTGGCAGTAATGGTTGTTGTGAGGGTAGTGGTAGTGGCAGTAATGGTTGTTGTTGTGAGGGTAGTGGTAGTGGCAGTAATGGTTGTTGTTGTTGTGAGGGTAGTGGTAGTGGCAGTAATGGTTGTTGTGAGGGTAGTGGTAGTGGCAGTAATGGTTGTTGTTGTTGTGAGGGTAGTGGCAGTAATGGTTGTTGTGAGGGTAGTGGTAGTGGCAGTAATGGTTGTTGTTGTGAGGGTAGTGGTAGTGGCAGTAATGGTTGTTGTTGTTGTGAGGGTAGTGGTAGTGGCAGTAATGGTTGTTGTGAGGGTAGTGGTAGTGGCAGTAATGGTTGTTGTTGTGAGGGTAGTGGTAGTGGCAGTAATGGTTGTTGTTGTGAGGTAGTGGTAGTGGCAGTAATGGTTGTTATTGTGAGGGTAGTGGTAGTGGCAGTAGTGGTTGTTGTGAGGGTAGTGGAAGTAATGGTTATTGTGAGGGTGGTGGTAGTGGCAGTAATGGTTGTTGTGAGGGTAGTGGAAGTAATGGTTATTGTTGTGAGGGTGGTGGTAGTGGCAGTAATGGTTGTTTTTGGGTGAGGGTTGTGGTAGTGGCAGTAATGGTTTTTGGGTGAGGGTAGTGGAAGTAATGGTTATTGTTGTGAGGGTAGTGGTAGTGGCAGTAATGGTGGTTGTGGTGAGGGTTGTGGTAGTGGCAGTAATGGTTGTTGTGAGGGTAGTGGAAGTAATGGTTATTGTTGTGAGGGTAGTGGTAGTGGCAGTAATGGTGGTTGTGGTGAGGGTTGTGGTAGTGGCAGTAATGGTTGTTGTGAGGGTAGTGGAAGTAATGGTTATTGTTGTGAGGGTAGTGGTAGTGGCAGTAATGGTGGTTGTGGTGAGGGTTGTGGTAGTGGCAGTAATGGTTGTTGTGAGGGTTGTGGTAGTGGCAGTAATAGTGGTTGTGGTGAGGGTTGTGGTAGTGGCAGTAATGGTTGTGGTGATGTCAGCATAGTTACTGATCCCCTGTATATGTATATGTTATCTGAGTATCATAGTACCATCCATATGTTTTACATAGTTGACACCTTGCTGGGCTCAGGGGAGGACAGCTGTAACATATCGACTTCTTTATTTTTCAACCGATCACGTTCATTTTTGGTGTACTATTAGAAGCTTATATCGAGTATCCTGTGCTGAAGTTTCAATCATATCGGCCAGAAAAGAAATGAAATATGCAAAATTTACGAGAAATTGCATTTGGCAGCGGAGCCCTACTCAGTGGTACTTGTAAAAGTGGTTTTAACACTTGCTGCTGATAGAACACCTCTAATTCCATCACTGTAAGTGTACCAATTCTAAAATAAACCTTATCTTCATGCTAAAAAAAATAAAGTTTCACAACTTTTTTGAAATATTGGAAGATGTCGGTCTTGCTGCCCACATAAATCTAGAAATATTTGGGATAGTTCAGAAAGGTACACTCTACCTTGTAAAGCAATCATTCTCCTATGCTTGTTGTGAAAATCAAGTCAATTCAATCATAAATAAAGATGGATTGCCCCTAAATAGGTAAATAAGTTACTTTCGAGATATAGGCCGAAGCGCGCGGCACCCCAGGTGCCCGGGAAATAATTTTTTTCCCCGAAAAATTCGCTTTATTTTACACTTTTTTCGTGACCTACGAGTGTTTATTACAGTTAACCATTGTAAATTCGTTTTCTCTCATCACTGATGAGAGAACAGACCCTCTCTTCACCTTCAGGGGATACACCGATAGAAATTTTTTCCTCTGGGGCATCATATTATGCTATATATTATTTTTTAAGGTGTGCTTTTTATGTTTATATGCTATTATTATATTGCCTTATGTCATAATAGATCAATTGTGATAGATAAATAAGCCTTATAATTGATATTAGCGTGGGTATGGAATATTCATGGAATATTTTGTTGGCTGGAGGTGTCGGCCATTTTGGGTACTATACCCAGGGTACCTGACTGGTTACTTGATCATATTAGCTCCGCCCGCTCTGGCATGATGTCAGATGGTGAATTTGTATTATATGAGACATCCAAAGATATAAGAAAACAATAAAAATAACACATGGGGAAAAACATAAACAATGCCGCGTCAGCGCTTGTTACGCAATATGACGCAAAACGTGTCTTAACCTGTATTATGATCCGAAGATGTTGTGTCTGACATTATAAATAAAAGGGTTCAGAAAACGACAAGTTGATGTTAGTTAGTTTAGTTTAATATGCTTATTATGCACCCCATTCCCATCCTGTGGGCGGTAGTCAAAAGATTACAGAGGTACATAATTGGTCCAGGGACTGGACTCCAAAGTTTTGATAGCTGAGCAAGTTACAGAGGTAATGAATTCACAATTTACAAAGGTAATGAACTCACAAATTACAAAGGTAATGAACTCCAGGTAGGTCTGGTCACAATCATGGCAAGATACAAAGGTATTTACAGATTACAGAGATACGTAATGGGTCCAGGGACTGGGCCCCAAAGTTTTGATGGCTGAACTAGGTACAAGGTAATGAACTCACAAGTTACAAAGGTAATGAACTCACAAGTTACAAAGGTAATGAATACTGTAAGAATGGTTACTTACGTTTATACATGGCTACAATCATGAACAAATTATAGTGTAATGAGCAATTCACACTTCCACACCCGGTCACAACTGTAATGAGTTATTGGTGCAAATATTGATTGTTGAGTCACACACACACACACACACACACACACACACTCATACACATACACACACACACAAACACACACACACACACTCACAGGAGCTTGGACTCGACCCCAACAATCTCAACTAGGTGAATGCACACACATACACACACACACACACACACACAACACACACACCCCACACACACACACACACACACACACAAAACAAGCACACACACACACACAACACACACACCACACACACACACACACCACACACACATGCACACATGTGGTAATGCTTTATTTACAGCTAGCAAAGTCAGGGTATTTCTCCAGAATGGTCTGCAATATACCACTGTGGATAAAATACTTTGCCATTTCTTGAACATTTCTGAGTGAGTTGTTTCTAAATTCATTAATTTTATCACACTCCAGTACATAATGACGCAGGGTGTGACAATAGTCCATCTGGCAAAGTTTACAATTCGTTTGGTCTACATCTGGTGGTGGTGATTTAACCTGCCAAAGATACTTGTAACCCAGCCGGAGCCGGGCAGTAGTGACATCCAAGAGTCTGCTTATTTTGTTGGATGCACCATAGACATGTGGCTCCTCCTGCATGATAGAATGATGATAGATGGATTCACTGGTGTCAATCTCCCTGAGCCTTAAGTCCATAAAATTCAGTTGAAGTTCTTTTCGTATTATTGTTCTCAAACTACTACCTGACAAGCCAAGATTGTAATCTACTCCCTCTTTGAAAGCATACTGCTTAGCCAATTTATCAGTTCTATCATGCATCTGAAGACCAATGTGAGATGGAATCCACAGCATGTGCACTCTGACTCCACTGTCCACAATCCTACCATACCTGTGTCTGGCTTCTGACACAAGCATGCCACAATTTATGCTTAATGAGTTGAGAGATTTATGGATGACAGAGAATCAGTTACAATTAAACTGTCAATCTTTGATACATAGATGCATTCAGTGCAAGGAGTATGGCAAACAGTTCTGTCTGAAGGGTAGAGGCCCAATTATTGATGCGTGCCCCAATTTTTTTAAAGAGAGCCATCACTCTGTAGGACAACAGCAGCACTACCAGCTGCACCAGTGGATTGGTGAACAGAACCATCAGCGTAAATAATTTGCGAGAGTGTGTGCTGTGTGACTAAGTTATCAATACAGCTTAAGGCCTCATGTTTGGCTTCAAGGCGAAGTTTTGGTTGTGATTTAAGAAGTAGTTTGGAGGGAAATGGAGGAATGGTAGTTTGGAATGGGGTAATATTCCATGGAGCAGAGAAGTGCCGCTGTTGCCTTACTTGACATAGATCATGTATCTGATTCATGCGGAGGTCGGTTCCAATTTTTTCGATCCATCTGGAGGAGTGTTCACCAGTGCTGAGGAAAGTTTGGAGGGCTTCTGTGCAGGGGTTTGAATGAGCTTGCCTTAGCATATTAACCCCAATTAGGATATTTCTTTCAGTAACACGATCTCTGATGCTTGGAATATCAAGTTCTTTTTGCATATTTAAAATTTTGGCAGTACGAGGGCATCCTAAAATGATCCTCATTGCTTCGTTCTGCCGTTTTTCCAGCCCTCCAAGCTTCCAGTCAGACACAAGAGCAAGTAGTGGCGTAGCATAATCAACCAATGATCTAATGTAAGCAAGATACATCATTTTCACAATTTTAACATTAGCACCATACCTGGGGTGAAGCCCTGCCACAACTCTAAGTGCTCTTAGTCGTTCTTTGTATTGGCGACAAATTTCTCGTTACAAACAGGTCCAAGTAGTGGAACCTCAAAGCCTAGATACCTGTATCTGCTTACATATTCTAGAAGAGACCCATCATGCAATTGGATCTGACGAACTGTGCCTCTCTGTCGAAGAGGACGCCTATTGAGTATCTTTGTTTTATCAGTAGAGATTATCAACCCCTGGTCCTGACACGAGGCTAGTACATGATTAAGAATGTTTTGGGTGTTGGAGAATCCGGTGGTGTGAATCATTATATCATCAGCAAAACTAATCACATAATGATGGGGCTGATTAGGCATAGCATTAAGTAATGCATTAATTAGAATATTGAACAGTGTGGGACTGAGCACACCTCCCTGTGGGGTTCCTAATTCAAAGTCTTTAATTACACTTGTATGTCCTTGGAACAACACAGACGATTTTCTGTTTGACAGGTAGCCTTTAATCCAGCAGAGAAGCCATCCTCCAACATCCATTCTGGCAAGTTCACTAATGATTACATGTCGGTTGGCTACATCGAAAGCGGATTTAAGGTCAAGGAAGGAAGTGTATGAGCTGTCAGTGTGCAGAGTGAGAAAGGTGGCTATGCAATGATGCACGCTCCTTCCATGCATGAAACCATGTAACCGGGGAGACAAAAATTGTTTGATTCTGTACATGAGACGATTAAGAATCATTCTCTAAAATGTTTTACACAAGCAGCTAGTAAGAGATATTGGGCGAAATGCATTTTGTTGATTGGGCTTAGGAATTGGAATGATGAGGCTGTTGGTCCAAGATTGAGGGAGCTCCCCAGTTACATAGCTCATGTTATATAATTCAAGTAATGGATTACCTGGTACTCGACACAGCAATCTGAGTATGTTGTAAGTAATACCATCCTCACCAGGCGACGTGGAGTTGCCCTTAGTGCTGCATCAAGTTCATAATTAGTGAAAAGAATGTTGCAATCATCTGCCTTGCTGAGCATAAAGAAAACAAGTCTCTCCCTTGCATCATATTTGTCATTTAATTTTGCCTGTGTGGTTCTGGGAAGATTGTCATAGCTAGATGTAGCAGCCCAAGCACTGACTAACTCATTCGCCCTATGTAAGGGATGAGGGTGCGCGATCTGCCCTGTTCTGTTACCCTTAATTCTATTTATGTCCCTCCATGCCCGGCTAAGCGGGGTGTGAGCATTAAGACCGTTGACAAATTTTTCCCAGTCTGTTTGCCGCAGCTCTGTCATACGCTCTCTGGCAGCAGCAAGGGCAGTTTGGAAGAGCCTCAGCATTCCAGGGGTACGATGTTTTCTATAGGCTAGGCCTAGTCTGTGAGCAGTACGTTTCAGTGTACGAAGTTTAGAATCATTGTAATAAGTATGGTTTTTGAAGGAGGTATGATTATTATGGAAGTTTGTTGGGTTTAGAGTACCAAGAGGTTTCAGTGGCGGCTCTAAGTAGTTCTGAATACTGCTCACAAGATCATTGTTAAAGGTCTCTACAGAGGAACACTCATAGGAATTATACCAGTCACATGTGCAACAAAGTCATCATGCTGATCAGTGGGAACATTAAAACGTTTCCGTTTGAATATCCCACCAGGAAGGATAGTATTACCAATATCTAGTGAGGTTAGCCTAGGGAAATGATCAGACGCTATATCTGTTACAATGGAAGACTCACAGCTGGCAGAAGAAATGTTGAAGCCCAGGCACAGATCAAGGATGCCTCCATAGATATGTGTGGGTTCAAGGTCACCTACAATTTGGACATTATCATGACTGTTTAAGAGTGACAACAGTTGATTACCATTATGATTACCAAACTGTGAGTTTCCAATGCTTTTGTGTCTCGCATTGTAATCGCCAATAAGAGTAGGCTCAGAATGAGCACAAGTTGGGAGCTTTCCCAAATAATTAAATTTATCAGCAGGAGTATACAAGTTAAATATGTTGAGAGCAGAGTTCCTTATATAAATCCTAACACCGTGATATTGTAGCCCCTCTGTTTTCTTGTGTGCAAGAAGTTGATGGGGAAGCGATTTTTTAATATATAGAACACAAGAGTTAGTAGATTTGAGGTTATATGCAACAAATGATGGTAATTTAGGGGGTTGGGATTTTTCAGGGACTCTGCACTCTTGTAGACACACAACATCAATGGGTTCGGTGGTTACTTTATGATGAAGGTCAGGAAGTCTTTTTCTAAGTGATGCAATATTCCAGCTTAATATAGAAAGTTTATACGAGTTTTGATCCATTATAGTAGTCCTGGGATCATCTTGAGTTTCTCAGCATAATGAAAAAATTGTTCATATAAATAGCAGACCTTATCAATGTCAACAGTGCTACCCTTGTCCATGAGTTTTGTAAGTGCACTTCCATTTGTAAGGCCTCGTGGGAGTCTTCGTATACCCAGAGCACGACGCTGTTTGTGTGAATGTATGATAGGTGACACCACCACTCACATTCCCTCCTCCACTAACATTACATGCAACACTACAACTGTCATCACCAGCGCCACTACCAACATTGTGTTCATTACATTTATCAACAGTATTGTATTCAACATTAATGTCTATGTGGTCAACCTCATCACACTCTGCACCACCACTTATATTATGCTCATCACTATTACTAACATTATAGACACCACCGCTCTCATCACACTCTTCACCACCACTTATATTATGCTCATCACTATTACTAACATTATAGACACCATTGCCCTCATCACACTCTTCACCACCACTTATATTACGGTCATCACTATTACTAACATCATTGACACCATAGCCTTCATTATGATGCTCACTATAGTTATCAACACAAGTATTATATTCGTTTATTACTGTAATTAAGAACACCACCACCACCTTGTTCAGCAACCTTATACTTGCTTTCACAAATTGTGACAATCTTGTTATTGGTTTATAAGGCCCCTGACAGCTTACACGGTATCACCCCCACTTATGATTTTATTAAGTAAGTTTATTCAGGTATACACAGTTACATAGAATTATACTGAACGTTATACTACATGAACTAGCCAAAATGAATATTGGTGGTAGCTTACTCTGCTGGATATAGGATACCCGTCAAATAGAGTATCCTCTGTCCTTTACCAAGGCTTCAGAAGTGATTCTAAAGAAATGTCTTTAGGTTACACCGCAGGGAGGAGTTCTTAGTCCCATGCTATTAATATTCTGATTAATGCTCTCCTAAATGCTCTACCTGCCTCACCTAAACATATAGCTATAAGATATGCTGATGATATCATGATCCATACAACAGGGCATAAGAAGATGAATACCATTCTTAATGAAGTTCAAGCAATTTGTAATCGACTAGGCCTCATAATATCTTCCTCTAAAACTAAGATATTAACAAGAAAAACGACATCCCCCACCCATCTATTTGCAGGGTGAAATCATTAGCTACGTTAAAACTTACAGATATCTTGGTGTAGATGTACCCTTTAACAAATCCACTATACCACAACTAAACAAGAAATGTAAAGCAAGGCTAAATGCTCTCAAAGCTGTTGCTGGCTACAATCCCAACTATGGTGCAAATGTGAGAATCGTGAGAATGATGTACATAGCTTATGTTAGGTCCTTAATTGATTATGCTGCTCCCATGTTGATATTAGCTAGAGAAAGTTCTCTCTCCGACCCTTGGAGTTAATGCAAAATGAAGCTCTCAGGATTATTCTTGGCTGTCCCAGATCTACAAAAGCTCTTAACATGAGGAAGGAGCTTGGTATTTCTAGTATCAGTGATAGGATTGTTGAAATTAACACTGTACTCGGTATTAGAATGTTGAGAAACGAACCAGACACTGTCACAGTGAATCTTCCCAAGTGTCTAGAGGTAAATACACACAGATCTAAATGGATTGTGAAAACGTGCAATTGCATTAAGTTTTATAACCTGCATGAACTGTATCACTGTAGGCAACAAGAGCATTTCACCCCTCCATGGAAGATGTGTTCATTTAATATCACATACCTACAAGTCCCTCCCAAGAAGCTCATTGCTAGTAATCCCTTCCTTAAATCTCTTGTTAGAGCAACTGCTCAAGAAGAAATTTCTCACCTAGCTGGTAGTAACAAGTTATCACAAGTTATATACACTGATGGATCTAAACAGGAGTCTTCTGGCAGGGCTGCATCTGCTCTTGTTGCACCTCCCTAGTTAAGAATGATAATAAATTTGTTGAGTTAGGCATAAGAATTAACAACTGGGCGTCTACACTGCAAACTGAATTGTTTGCAATCCTAATGGCGCTAAAGCTAACCTATGACACTGAGCTTGACTCTATCATCATTACTGATTCTATGTCATCATTGAAGGCTCTTGGCTCATATAATGACTCCAACAACATGCTCATTGGGGAAGCCAGGTATAGATACTCAAAAATTAGGGACAAAGGAATTAATGTACAATTGCTATGGATCCCATCACACATTGGATTACTCCTTCATGATAAAGTTGATATGTTAGCCAAGAAGAGTATCCAGAAGGAGAATGTAGAATATAACTTTGGTATAACTGTGTCTAGCATTAGGAATAATATTAGGAGAGAAGTAAATAATGAAAATGATTGTTATAGGAATGCAGTTAGAAGCCTGAGTAGATCTATAACCCACTATGATAACATGAACGTAGATAAGTATGTTTATGGAGCAACTTGCAATGTGAACAGACTGACTGATGTTGTAGTGGCCAGGCTTAGGCTTGGTTACAAGTACTTCTGGCAGTTTGGGAGACACACAGATGATGATCAAACTAAATGTAAATTATGTGATCAGGCATATGGTCACTCTCTTGAACACTATGTGCTTAATTGTCCACTCATTGAGGAATACAGAGACAGACAGTATAATAACCTATGTGACATGTCAAGATATCTTATTAATGAAAATAAGATACCAGATATACTAAGCAAATTTCCTAAATTTGCTTGTAACAGATAAGTGAACTATAGATATGTAGATATAAATCCATATGTATTCCTGTTAACCCTTTGGGGCCTAGTTCCTAGGCCTTTTGTGTATCCATATGCTCTCGCACTACCGTCCACAGGATGGATATGGGGTGCACAATAAACTAGCCACTTCGGTGGCAAAATCTAAAAATCTAATCCTGTATACTATACGCCGTCGCCTCGAAAGGGACATTTCGCACCTTCACCCACGTATAGTACCTGGATACGTCATGCAGAACAACCTCCACTGCCGAGTTCACTGTCACCTTCCTCTCCTGGTACTCTTCAACAAGTCTGTCGTAGACGCCGGTATGATTCAGTTTCAGGAATACTCTGGTCATCCCATTTAAGGCAACACCATAAACTTCCTCGTTGGGGACACCATAGGCGTCCCTGATGATAGCAGGCAGCAATGTATGCATCGTTGTTCCAGTAAGTGTGCCACGTATCAGCTGTATACAAACAGTGTTAATCCGCTGTCCCACTCGGTACGCCATTTTGTCTTCTAGTTGCTAAAGGTCACCACCAGAGGGCAGATGTAGCTACTAGGCGTGCGTCCTCTCTTCCCGGAGGTCGAGAGACGAATTTTTGTCATATTTAGTCCATTTCATTGTCGTCACCGTCAGTTTTTATGTCACTATAGGTTACTTGCATGTTGTTGCAGCAGTACTTGCAAATTTGGCCATCACTGGAGTTGGGATAGGCCGAGGGGACGGCAAGATTGCTGCTTGCTGCTTGCTACAACTTGATGTAACTTGTCCATACTGGCCCAAGTTGGTTTTGTTATTGTTGATGGTTGTTAAGCGTGTGTGTAGTGATGAACCTGCCACACTGACGGACCTCCTACACTCTGTAAGTACGTAAGTAAGGAAGTTTATTCAGTTATACACAAATACAGTTACATATAATTATCATACATATGTGTAGAGAACCTAGGATAACCTAAAACAGTTGTTGTGTGCTTAACAAGTGAGGTGAAGCTACACTACCTACACTCACCACAACACTCTCCTACACCTCTCACCCTCAACACATCATCAATGCCTCACTAAAACTCTACACCTAGGAAATAAACGTATAGAGTTTACTATGCCTTAGAAATAGGTATTGTCTGTGAGTGAGAAGTACCATTTAGAACAGGAATGGAGAGAGTACAAGGAGTATGTAGCAGCATCTCCACACTAGTAGACCAGGACAAGCTTCAGTGAGTGCCCAGGGTACAGCAAGTAAGTAAGTTTATTCAGGTATACACAGATACAGTTATAATTATCATACATAGCAGCATATGTGTAGAGAACCTAGGATAACCCAAAAAAGTCAGACAGAGTGACTTATTTCCATTGTGGTCAGGAACAGGCTGCCCAGTCCTCACCCCTCACTATGGACTCGTACATGGCAGGCATGAAGGACGAGGAAACACAGGCAGCACAGGCAAAGCTCAGGGAGTATGAAGCTTTGGGTCTTATCAAGGTGGTAGTGGAAGAGGTGAGCAACTAATACCACCAGCCCTCAAGTAGCACCAGCCCTCACTTGTAGCAGCACCAGCCCTCACTTGTAGCAGCACTAGCCCTCAAGTAGCACCAGCCCTCACTTGTAGCAGCACCAGCCCTCAAGTAGCACCTGTCCTCACTTGTAGCAGCACCAGCCCTCAAGTAGCACCTGTCCTCACTTGTAGCAGCACCCACCCTCACTTCTAATACCACCCACCCTCACTTCAATTCAATTCAATTCAAAGTTTATTCTCTATAAAGATTACAAAGTTGAATTTACAGAATTTGGTTGTTGTGTGGTTTACATGTAGTTAAATAATGATTACAGAGTGTACCACTAGAACGCCTAGCATGGCTAGGTATTACAGAGTGTACCACTAGAACACCTAGCATGGCTAGGTATTACAGAGTGTACCACTAGAACACCTAGCATGGCTAGTATTACAGTGTGTACACTAGAACCTAGCATGGTAGGTTTTACAGAGCTGTCCCTAGAAAACCTAGCATGGCTAGGTATTACAGAGTGTACCACTAGAACGCCCTAGCATGGCTAGGTATGTACAGAGTGTACCACTAGAACATCCTATATCATGCTAGGTATTAAAGTGTGTACACAGAAACGCCTTGCATGGCTGGTATTAATGAAGTGTACACTAGAACGCCTAGCATGGCTAGGTATTACAGAGTGTACATAGAACACCTAGCATGGCTAGGCCATTTCGGGCAAGACTTAGTTTATTTCTTTATTTTAAAAATAATTACAAATTATTACTGCAGTTTTACCTGGGGAGAGAGTTCCGGGGGGTCAACGCCCCCGCGGCCTGTCTGTGACCAGGCCTCCGAGTGGATCAGAGCCGATTTCCCAACCAGGCTGTGCTGTGCTGCACGCATCCAAGTGTACGAGCACAGCCCGGCTGATAGGAACTGACTTTAGGTGCTTGTTCAGTGCCAGCTTGAAGACTGCCAGGGTCTGTTTGGTAATCCCCTTATGTGTGCTGGGAGGCAGTTGAACAGTCTCAGGCCCTGACACTTATTGTATGGTCTCTTTACGTGCTAGTGACCACCCTGCTTTCATTGGGGGATGGTACAATCGACTGCCAAGTCTTATGCTTTCGTAGGAGTCGATTTTCATGTGCAACGTTCGGTATAGTCCCTCTAGGATTTTCAGGTGTATATAATCATGGATCTCTCCCTCCTGCTTCCAGGGGAATTACAAGGTTTAGGAACTCAAGCTCTCCAGTAATTGAGAGTTTTATCTCCGTTAAGCGTGCGTGGAAAGTCCTCTGTAACATTCTCTAGGTCGGCAATTTCACCTGCCTTGAAAGGTGCCGTTAGTGTGCAGCAATATTCCAGCCTAGATAGTACAGTGGACCTGGAAGAGTGTCATCATGGGCTTGGCCTCCCTAGTTTTGAAGGTTCTCATTATCCATCCTGTCATTTTTCTAGCAGATGCAGGTAGTTGGTATTATGGCTAAGTGACTAAATACTAGTTTGTGGGTTTAGCAATGTGTATGCTTTTGTTTTTTTATTTTGGCACAGTACAGTAGTTTCAGTAATTGGAGATCACAGGATTCATTATTTTAAGATTGAGATTAATATTTCTGTTTATAGTCAAATGGGTGAGTGAGTGTAAGTGTGAACCACCAGGTGGTATTCGTGTAGTTAGTTGATGGTGTGTATCAGGGAGATAAAGATGTTTTCTAATGTAGTGTTGAAGGTGATGAATGTGTCTGCAGTTCTAGAGTTCTCAGGTAGGGTGTTCCAGCTTTTAGGGCCTTTGACATACATTGATTTTTTGTAAAGGTTTAGTAGACATGGGGAATGTCGTAGAGATGTTTGTGTTGGGTGTTATGCCTGTGGGTTTCTGTCACAACTATCAAGAAAGCATTTTAGGTCAAGGATTGAATATTAGAGTTAAGGCCCTGTAAGTGTAGATTGCCACAGTAGTAAGTGTGGATGTACAGAACTGGAAGTAAGTTTGGTCTATGAAGAGTGGGGGGGGGGGTGTTGCCAGGGATGGGATTTATGATTTATTCTTACTGCAGCTTTTTGTTGGTTTTTATTGCTTTAGGTGTGTTGCTGAAGTTTGATCCCCTGCACAAATAGAATAGGTGAGGTATGTGATAAATACAAGAGGTGGTATAGTGTATGAGAAGGGCATTTTGCGGACAGTAGTATTCGTTATCTTGGAGAGGGATCCCAACCGTTTTGGATACTTTTTGGTTTTTTTAATGTTGTTTTGGGGATAAGGGTGCTGAAATTCAGGTTGTGTCACTGTATGGCCTAGGAATTGCCCCTCATTAATGTCTGTTAATTAGAGTGTTGTCGATCTTACATGTTAATTTGTGCATCTTCTGCGCTGCTACCAACATAATATAGTGGTTTTTGTCAGTGTTTATGGCTGTCATCCAAGTCGATATTTTGATCAGCTCCCGTTAACAAATGGTGTTGAGCGGTGGGCAAGATTAGGGTGAGAGATGACATAAGTCCGTGTCGTCACGCAAAGTGTATGGGTTTCAGGTGTTGGATACGTTTGGAAGATCATTGATGTATCATGAGGAAGAGCAGGGGACCAAGGACACTTCCCTGCAGAAACTCAGGTATCTAGTGGCCATGTTGTTGATGCTATGTCTTTAAATGGTAACTATGATACTATTAGTAAGGTAATACTTGAAATAAAGCCAAGCGCATGGCCTTTATACCGTAATGTTCAAGTTTGTGGTGTAGGATGGCGTGGTCTACTGTGTCAAAAGCTTTTCTTAGGTCATACAATTCCTAGTGTGATATTCCTTATTTTCCAATGCTGTGTAAAGCAGATCTAGCATTTTATGATTGCTTCATTAGTGCTCTATTTCTAATCCAAATTGCAGGGTTGAGTATGTTTTGTGCTGTTATAAATGAATATAGTCTCCTGTGCAACGAGTGTTCTCAAAGATTTTGGATAGCTAGGGTAAGTTTGGACATTGGTCTTATAGGTGTTTAAGTCTGTAGGGTCACCACCTTTATTGTATTGGGTAACCCTGCCATCTTGAGTAGTTTCGGGAAGGTGCTGTTTGATAGTGACTTGTTAAAAAGTAATGAAATAGCATGCGAAAGGCTATGGGACCCTCGCTTGTACAGTATGGTGGGACATTGACAGATTCCTGAGTTGTTTTTAAGTGACTTATAATCTCGGTGACTTCGAGGGCTCGTTGGTGCATGATAGATGGAATTGGGGAAATTCCCTATCTAGGTAGTCCCCAGCATGTGCTTAGTATGTGGGATTTTTATTGGCAAGATTAGATTCTATGGTTGAGAAGAAGTGTGTATCTTTTTAGGCTGTGTCATTGGGATGTAGTGTGTTTTCATTAGGTTTAGTTAGGGACAATAATTCCTTGTTTTTTTTCAGTTTGTGGGTCCCCTAAATTATGAGAGAGTGTTTTCCAGTTCTTTTTTTATATTTCCTCTAGTGTCTGTGAATTACTGGAGTTGTATAGTTGTTTGGCTTTCTTTATTACTTTGGTGAGAACTGATGAATAGCGTTTAAGAATATTTTGTGTATTAAGCCCTGTCTATATTGCTTTTCATATTGGTGTTTTTGTCAAAGAATTTCAGAATGGTGCTGGTTAGCCATGGGCACAGCCGTTTGTTTGTGATCTGTTTAGTTTTTATAGACAATGTTTGTTGTATAGGTCTAAGTAATTTGTTAGAAAATGTCTGTCCAGTCATCAATACCATTGGCTTGGAGAATTCTGTAGGCAGGTCAACAAATCTCTAGGTCAGCTGTGAAACTTCCTCTATGAGGCCTCGTTCATGGAGTCTAAATGAGACTTTGTTGTATTCAAGGGTGGTTTATTAATGTTTGTCAGGAGGAATGAGGGTAGTGGTCTGTAGTGGCTATCTGTGCTTTCCCTGATTTTTAGGGGGGCTAGTATATTGGTCATATTTGTGGGTCTATTATGGTTGCACTAGTTCAGTGAGGCCCTGGATGGTTTAGTTATTGTTGGTATGAGAAGTGTGTTGTTTTCATATTGTTGAAATGAATCAGTTACAGGTGATATCTAGTAAGCCAAGGTTGATGTTGAAGTCTCCTAGCTAAGAGGAAGGTGTGTGCTTATTCATTTGTCTGTTTATTATTAGTGACTTTTAATTTTCATGAAATTTGGATGTTTGTTTGAGGTATCCGGTAAATGGCACCAAATGTTATTGGTGTCTTAAGGTTTGTTACAGTAAATAGCAAAATGTATCCCCATATTCATCATAAAGCAAGTGGTGTCTATACCAAGATAATTGGTTACAGTAATAGATTGCAATACCACCCCAACTTGGTTTGGTCTGCAGTTGTTGAATTGCTGTGTATCTGGTAGAGGCACGATATCTTATTGTGTCCTCTCCTCTATTCCTTCCCCCTCTCCCCCCCCCCCCCCCCCCTGCTTAAGCCAGGTCTCACTAAGAATAATGCAGGAGAAGGTGCTTTAGTGATTCAGGATTGCCAGGAGGTCTCATAGTGTTTGTAAGGACTGATGTTGTCGTTAAGTATGATGTCTTTTAGCATTGTTTAGGATTGCTGGTTGTGAAGTGTGTCATAAAGGCAGAATTACTTTCAATAGGTTTTGATTGGGTGTCAGATTAGGAGGTTTAGATCAGGGATCAGACTGATCAATCATCTTCTAGGTTTAAATTATGTTTATTTATATCCTGAGTTGTGTGTTGAGTTCTAGTACTGATACTGTAGTGGTGGGAAGTTTGGATAGTATATAGATAGAGTATTTTGTTCATATAGAGATGTCAATACTTACACATTTTGAAGTGATGTTGTCTATGTGTTGTTGCTGGAATGAACTAAGTACAACTAGGTATAAAATAGTAATATAAAAATACAAATTAAAATAGGAACCAAGGACTCTCATTGAACTTGCACTACGGTCTAACATAATGATTTGTTGGAGTCTATATTTTGAGCTAGAATGAGCTATAGTACAACTAGATTTATCTAATAATTTTAAAAATACAATTAAAAATAGCACCAGTCTCTCATAGTAATTGCACTATTGAACTCCCTCTAAGCTAATGACTATAGTACAACTGAGTTTAATCTAATAATATAAAAAAGGCACAAGATTCCAATTTAATTGTACTAAGGTCTTACTATAAGTAGTGTACAAGATTTAGGAGTATAACTAGATTTAAATGGAAGTAAAAATATACAAGTTAAGGTAGCATAGAAAATAATAAAAAAATTTATAAAAATAAGAATTGCATGACTTGTTATAATATGCTAGTAAGATGTAGACAGGATATATAAAAGTTGTAGTTGATAATACTAGTTAAAAAGATAGATAAAATGGTCAAATGAAAGTCCTAAACCCAACCTATTGATTCATATAGTTTAAAGCAAAATTGGGCAATAATAGGGATTTTAGAAAATAAAATGGCAATTGAGTATTTTCTTCAGTGAGGTTTAGAAATTATTTGAGGGTCAAGTTATGGCTAGTTTATAATAAAATAAGATAGAACAGTGATGTAGTAAGTTGTAAAAAAGGAATTGATTTGTAGATATTAAACACACATTAAGACTTGAGGTAGAAATTTCTTGGCTCGTTGAATACAACAATGACAATCAAAAGTAGTTGGGGTATTAGAATTTTAGGGGGGACAATTTATGAAATATACACTAAACTGTGAGACTGAGGGTATTATCTGCACTTTACTCTGATTCTGTTGTCCAGCCTCCTTAGAATGTTTTAAAGGGTCATGTTCTGTAGAGATTAAAGTATCTTTTTTTCCCCCCCCCACAGTGGGCTGTTCCTAAACTGCGATTTTTCCGTCCTCACAAAGCACTGGTGATTTTTTGGGCATAGCGTAATTTTCTTGCTCCATAGTGGGGAAAATTCAGAAATCAATAATTGACGAAGCAATGCGTAAGCCCTCTTGCAGGCACAGATTGATTAATGAATCTCAACACAGTTTACAAAGGGGCAATCTGTCTTACGAAATTACTAACTTTTTATAAAGTTGTAAGCGGAGGTCGATCATGGTAATGAATATGATTTGTGTATATGGACTTCAGTAGGCTTTCGATAGGAGTTCCACACAGAAGGCTATTAAGTAACGAACTTAACGCACACGGAATAGGGAGGAGAAATTTTTTCCTGGGTAGAGCCTGGTGACTAATAGACAGCAGAGAGTTTGCATAAATGGGGAGAAATCAGAATGGGGGCACGTCACAAGCGGTGTTCCTCAGGGTCAGTGTTGGGCTGTTGTTGCTCACAATTTACATAACGACATAGATGACGGAATGTAAATAACGACATAGCAAATTTGTGATGACACAAATAGCGTCAATCTTCTAATGAGGGACACAAGAGCATCAGGATGATTTGAATGACTGATTCAATGGTCAGAGAAGTGGCAGATGCAGTTTTAATATTGACAAATGCAAAGTTCTAATGTTGGACAGTTAAATAACCATGCCACATATAAACTAACATAATGTATGATCTTAATATTACTGAATGCGAAAAGGATTTAGGAGTTCTGGTTAGCAGTAATTTAAAACCAAAGACAAACAGTGCATTAGTGTTTGCAATAAAGCTACAGAATTCTTGGCTTCATAATCTAGACGTATAAATAATAGAGGTCCTCAGGTGTTCTTTCAACTATATATATAATCCTTTGGTTAGGCCTCATTTAGACTATGCTGCTCAGTTATGGTCACCAATATTACAGTAATGGATATAATGCTCTGGAAAACGTACAGAGGGGATGACAAAGATGATCTATGTATTGAAATTTCCATGAGGATAGACGGAGGGGCCTAAATGTGCCACTTCTCGAAAGCGTAGAATTATGTGGGGATAGGGATCGAGGTTATGTAATGGAGAACGAATAAACTAAAAGAGGATGTAAATAGCGTGCTGAAAATTTCCAGCCAAGACAGGGATTGCAGCATGGTTTCAATTTGGGATAAAATTCAGATTCATGGAAAGGATATAGGAAGGGCACTGGTTGGTAATGAAGTGTGGTATGAGTGGACACAACTCCCGAGTTCAGTTATTCAGCTAAAACGTTGTGTAGTTTTAAAATAATAGGTTAGATAAATACAACGAGCTGGGTGTGGGGATCGGTTGAGTTGGACCTGACTAGCTTGTGTGCAGGGTATGGTGCAGTGTCCATCCTTGAGTGGAGGTGACCAGACTGGGGTGGCGTCATTGGGCTAATCCGGGGGGGGGGTCATTGGTGTAATATGGGAGGAGACATGGACCTGCTCTCATGGGGTCAATAGGCCTGTTGCAGGGATCCTTCTTTCTTATGTTCTAATTATTTATAACTACCATTGCCTGCCAGCACTTTATTGTTTTCAGTTATGACTTTCAGTATTAAGCAATTTTATTGTTTATACGCAGTGGACGCCCGCATAACGATCACTCGAATGCGACCAATTATGTAAGTTATTTATGTAAAGTGATATGTATAGACATAAATTGTTAAGCCCAGTCCTCATTACTTCACATTATTCCTTATGGGAACAAATTCGGTCCAGTACTGGCACCGAACTTACTTCTGGAGTAATAAAATATCGTTAACCGGGGGTCCACAGCTATTCAGTAAACTTCTAGTTTAATCTACACCAAAAAAAACCTTTTTTTTTTAGTCAAACTCTAAAACATATAACTGTTCAATATTAAATATCAAATCTGTATATTTAGAATAAACTGTATCTCTGTATTTTTAAAAACTACTTGTACAATTCATTAGCTAGTAAGATAAATTTGTTTAGTATTAATAAATTATTTAGTTCAACATAATACTTTACTCAAAAGCTAGTTGTAGAGTGCTCTCAATCGTATTATTACAAGTCATGATGCCTGATATCAACTTTTATTAAATGACTTACATGAAACAAACAGCAACTGTAATTATTTACAGCAGACCGCAATCAAAGAATTACTCAGAGCCAAGCAATAACATAACTATCTTTACTTACAATGTCAGATCTTTGAGAGCAAACATTACTCGATCGACCTCACAACATACTCAGTTCCCTGCATCCAGTATGTCAATGTCACACTCACAGAAACGGGCTAAGCCGGTGTACACGCCATACACAACTGTGTAGGACAGAACAGCAAGGGGTGGTGAAGCAGTATATCCAACTCAGATCACTTGAATGTATCATAATTCTTGCACAAGGGCTTGATCAGGGAATATATTATAGCTTAAATTTAAATCAACATCCCCCCCATCCCCCCAAATCCCGAGCTAAAATCTGTACAGAGTCACAGTCAAACATTTACCATTTTAGTGAAAAATAGGAACATGATAAGTGATGCACATGTGAACAAAGACACTGTGCTTACAGTAGATTTCAACATAAATCTACTACATGACAGGACCCACAAAGTAACCGGAATTCACAAACCTAGGAGCAACTGCTTGTTGCATCCAACATAACAAAACTACAAAGAATTTCGAGATAGTATCTCCTTATCTAGACCACATCTGGGACTAACACCATATCCCCTTTAAAAATCAGGCATAATCAAGACAACACCACAGACACTACTCTACCTTTCTCATAACCAACTAGGTAACATTGCCCTAGAACTATTAACGTTACCTTCAGACACATAATGAGCAGCTGTTAATAAATTTTATAACAGCTATGATTATCGTTGAATGTTTATCCGTTTGAAAAATATACAGATATGAATGATATATATTAATAATTTCCTGAAAAAAACCTGCTACCCTATACAAGCATTGGCCCTAAAAAAAACTAAAAAGATCACAGCTAAGAGATGAACAGTCCCTGGCTAACCCAGCTCCTTAAAAATCCCCTTAACACAAAAATACTTGTATGAAAAACAGTAAAAGAATGGGTCAAATAACTAGAGACCATTCTAAACATTTTCTCGTCAATCCTTACCCGCCTGATAAGGTCAAAAAAATTGTATTATGAGAACAGATTACATAACATAAAGTGTGATATGAAAAAGACTTGGAAAATCCCATCTGAAATTTTTAGGAACTAAAGGATATCCAAAAACAAAACAATCAAAAATTTAAAAAAAATCAGATGAACCCCTACTCTCACCAACTGAAATGGCAGACAGGCTCAATGTTTTCTTCTCCACCTAGGAAAGAATCTAGTGAGCAACATTACAAGCTCAAAACACCGTCCATCAGACTACCTCACAGGCCCCTACTGAATACACAATTTTTAGCCCCAACCAACCCAACGAAGTCTCGCTCATCATAAAACACCCTTAAAAAAAAGGGCAGGAGACATAATAACTTACCCCTTTTATGCACAAAAAAGTTTCACAAGTACTGTCACCAATTATTGCAACACTTTTTAAAAAATCTATTGAATCCTTCACCTTCCAGCAGTTCTCAAAATAGTGAGGGTCACCCTGATCCACAAAGGAGGTGATCAAGCGGACTTGAATAACTATAGACCAATATCAAAACTTAACACTGCTCTCTAAAATTTTTGACAAATTAATTCATAGCGGTTTCTATTCCTACCTCATCTCAAACAACATACTAAACCCTTGTCAGTTTGGATTCAGGACTAATAAAAGCACAAATGATGCTATTATATCCCTGCTAGAAAAAATATACACTGCTCTCGAAGAAAAAAGAAGTCCGCTGTGAATCTTCATTGATTTACGTAAAGCTTTTGATACAGTTGGACCATGATTTGCTGCACATTAAATTAACACCTAGGGTTTATAAGAAGGCACTCCCTAATACCTAAGTCATAATTTAGTAGGTGTGTGCACAATGATGCAAACTAACCATACCAGGGTGGGGTTAGAACCTGCGATCAGAGAGTCTCAAAACTTCAGACCGTCGTGTTAGCCACTGGCCCAGTGGCTAACGCAATGGTTGGAGTTTTGTGACTCTGATTGCGGGTTCTTTCCTCACTCGTGGTATGGTTTGTTTGCAATTGTGTCATTACGATTTCGTGGGGTCATGAAACAAACTTTCCACTCAACCAATCACAGTCGGTGTCCCACAAGGAAATGACCTTGGCCCACTCCTCTTTCTCATTTACATCAATGACTACTGATGGTCACAGCTACTCAAACCCAATTAATTGCAGATGACAACATTTCGTCTTCTCTCACCCAAACCCAGTCATACTGGCCAACACTGTTAATACTGAATTGCAGAAAGTATCTACCTGGATGATTAAATAAGCTTACCCTCAGTACTGACAAAACCTATTTCATTCAGTTTGGAAACAGAGCTGCAAATGTTCCACTTAACATAATGCTAAATGGATCACCCATCACAAGACTCACAGAGGGAAAATTCACTCAAGCATAAACAAAGCTAGACTGCTCACGGCGCCTGCGCGGGGACGCGGACAGAGCGGGCCAGCGGACAGGTCCCATACCCGGTGGTCCGAAATTTGAAACGCGTTCGATTTTTGGTACACAGTTTGTCCGAAAAATGGTCTTATTTTCGAAATGTTCGATATTTGGTACGTTCGATTTTCAAGGTTCCACTGTAATAATAATAATAATAATAATAATAATAATAATAATAATAGTAATATAATATGTACATGTATAATAATAATACAGTGGACCCCCCGAGTTTCGTCGGCATCGACTTTCGTGAAATCCGACTTTCGGCAAGTTTTTTCGGCAAAATTTAGCCTCACGGTTCGTGATTGGACTCGTGATTCGGCGACCGTCCGGTACCCGTCCGCCCATCACCGCGCACACAAAGCCAGTCTCCTGCACCATTCACACTCAGTGTGCCATTGTTTACCAGCATGTGATCATCACCCTGCGGGTTCATACAATACATTTCATAATAATCCATTGTTTTTTGTGCTTGCAACTGCTCAGTAAGTCACCATGGGCCCAAGGAAAGCTAGTGCAAGCCCTTTGGTAAAGAAAGCGAGGAACACAATCAAATTCAAGAAGGAAATCAAGAGAGGGATTTTGAAGGGTGTGGGGCTGACCCTAAGGAGCCTATGCCAGTTGTGGAATCTATTGTGGCATTGGGGAAGTCCATGGGGTTAGAGGTGAGTGGCAAGGATGTGGAAGAGTTGGTGGAGGACCACAGGGAAGAGCTAACCACTGAAGAGCTGCAAGGCTTCTCTGCAAAGCAAGAGCACGCTAGGAAATTGCGGGGCAGAGGAGGGGAAGAGGAGGGAGGAAGGTGCCTTTTTCAAAGATTAAGGACTCTGTGCAAATGGATGAAGTGCCAATTTATGGTGAACTTCCCCCTAAAAAAAGCTGTTGCAGGCCGTATTGGCAACATGTGCAATGATGCGTTGTGCCCCATTCAGCAAAATCTTAAAAAAAGCCCCCAAAAACAGAGCTTTTGGAAGTTTTTTGTGGCAGGGGTCCAGTGCTCTCAAGTTGTTTTTAAAAGTCTTTAAAAAACAAAAAAGGGGAAGTAACCCGATAAGGATTGGTCCCTGAAGTCCTAATGGAGGAGATTCCCCTTCCAACAAAGTGTCCCCCTTCCCCTACCCCCTCCTCCCGTTTTCCCCACCCACCCGAAGTTTTCGTAAGGAAAGGTAATGTTATTATTTTTTTATTGTTTGTACAGTGTACTTTATTTCTATTGTTTTAGTATGTAAAACTTTATTTAATTAAAAAAAAATATTTAATTTAATATTTTTGTGTGTTGGACGATTAAAGTTATTTTTTATTTCTTGGGGGGAAAGGGTTTCACCTTCGGCAATTTTGAATTGGCGATATTTGGGAAAAAAAAATTAATCATGAAACTCGGAGTCACTGTACTATATAATAAAATGTACTTCATATAAAAATTTTAATAATAGATGGCTTCAAAGGCCGTCACTGATGGGGGTGTTTACACAACAGGGGAGGGTTGTGGCCGCTCCACCCGTCACATAATGCATTATTTTATATTTATTCTGAGTATAATATGTTTTATGTTTTTTATATTTTTTGTTTTGTTGTTAGTGAAATGTTAGATAAATAAGCCGTATAGATGATATTAGGAAAAATTCATGAAATATTTTGGCCAGTCTCCCGACAAAATTTCCCCCGCCGACACTGCCCATACCCCTACTGAATGAGTATTTTATTTATTTTAGAGAAAATTTTAGGTTTTGTGTTATTTTATTGTTTATTTTTCATATTTGTGAAGTGAGTGATAAATAAGCCATAGAGTTGATATTGTGAAATTATTTAAGAAAAAGAATTTTCCCTTGGAAGGGTTTATTTTCATTTTAGTTAATTTAAAGGGAAATTTACTCTGCAACGAGGGAAATCCCGTTGGGCAAGGTCATGGAACGGGTTAAACTCACAATAGAGGTTCCCCTGTATATAAATAAAAAGATGTACAAATTAAACCTTTGACTGTCGCAGGCCCCTTTCTGAAAACTGTCGTTCTATGTCGCAAAAAAATTCAAAAAAAAAAATATTTTTTTTACCAAAAAGTTAGGTTTTTTACTGAGTGTTTTTGCCTAAAAAATTTTTTTGCCATAGTACTTACCGAGTACAGAGGCGCAAAATTTGGCAGAAAATGAGCGGCTATGGCAACAGCGGCGATGCACCCCCCCGGTTTTCTTTTATTTACCCCCAAATTCGAAGGTTTCTTGTATTTTTTTTTTTTTTTTAAGTAACGTATTGGCCCGTGAGACCAAAGTAAGGGGCATTGTTCAAAAAATTTCATTTATTGTTTACAAACAATAATGAACAAAAATTAACCTTTGTTTTTGGGATAAAACTTTTTTACACAAACAAACAATACAAAACATTCTTTATTACTATTGTTCCATAATATATATACATATGTACAGTCACTGAACATGTTCCTAGAACTGCTGCAGCTTGTGGAACTCTTTGAAACATGGGTATATGCAGAGTGGCACTTGACACTCCTCACACATAAAACGAGTGTCTCTGCATGTTTGTGGGCGTTTTGTGGTATGTCCACATACAAAACACCTCTGCTGAGCATTTTTCCTCAAAGCAGTAGGAGGCAGTTGTATGGGGTAGTGATCACCAGGCCTCAAATGAGGTGGCGTGTGTTGGTAATTTCGTGGGTGCTGGTCTATTGCAGGTGTTGCTCCTTGGTACTTGGCGATTATTTGTCTGATGACTGACAAACAAAATTCACCATATTTTGGTTTGTTGTTGGTCCACAACTTACATATGTTATAAGCATTTAGCATGGAAATATCAACAAGATGGAAAAAAAGTTTTATATACCACTTATAACTCTTGCGTACACAATCAGCAAACCCAATTTGCATGTCACATTTGTCCACTAAGCTAATATTGGGTTGTAGTCCATGACAGCTGCAGGTTTTAGAATGGGTTCATTGGTCTCTCTTTGTGCCTGCCGGTATGTGCCATTTCGTTTCGGTGAACTGATGTCAACAATGTGACATCACGTTTGTCATGCCACCAAAATGCCATGATGTTATTGGCAGAAAAAGCTTGCACCTCACCTCTGCAAGTCCCAGCGTTGAACCTTGGCTTTATGTTTTCGATTACCACGCACTGTGCCCAACATTGTCTGTCAGGTTCACTTGCAAGAAATCACTGAGTTTGGGGCTTGTGTACCAGTTATCAGTAAATAATATATGCTCCTTACCAAGATATGGTTCCATCATTGTTCGACCACATCCCAGAGATACCCAATAACTTCGGGTATCTTTTCAATGTATTACTGCCAGTGTACACAGTGCTACCCAAAAACGAGACCACTTTTGCAATCACATAGTACAAATAACTTTATACCAAAGCGTTTTCCCTTGCTTGGTATGTATTGCTTGAATGAGAGTCTTCCTTTGAATAAAATCAAAGACTCGTCAATAACAAGCTTCCTGAAGGGATAAAAACACATGCAACACTTTTGTTTCAGGTACATAACACATTTTGTTTTTATATAACTGTCGCTTCTGTCAGGCCTTTTTTTGTCTGAAAAGTGTACATACGTAACAGTTCAGAAAACGATTCACACCTATAATGTCACTAAAACCTGGGGTTGAATCAGGGGGTCTGTTGCCCGTATGTGGCGACAGTGTGCTTATACAATGTGGCATAAGATTATTGTGGCAAAAAACAGGAAACATCTCTGCCACAGTTGTGTCCTTCCTTGGTGTAGCCGTGATTTGGTGAGAGAATTGTATTTGCCATGGTGTACTCTAGTATGTGTTGGTTTCCCTGACAATAATGTCCATTGGGGGGGTTCATCGAAGATAACTGAAGCATTCCAGGTTTCAGTAGCATTGTTCCCAAGTATACACGAGGGCCCGTATTCCACTTTGTGTTCCATCAAAGTCGTGGGGACTGGGAAAAAACTCGTCACCTTCCTGCCAATCCCTGATGCAGTCTGCTGGTGGGTTTGGATATTGAAACGTGGTTGTGCAGGTGTGGTTGTGGTTGTTGTGGGAGTGTATGGTTGGGTGAGGCTGGTTGTGTAGAGTCAGCGCGTGGGTGTAGCGTGGCGTGCTGCCGGGTGCCACATGATCATGCACTATCACCACCCCCACCTGCTGCCTCACTCACATCATTCATACCATCGTAACAATTATCGTCATCTTCACTATCAGGTTGTGATGTAGGGCCACAGGATGTGCTCCGAGATTTACTCCCCCCCCCTTTGGGAAAACAGCATATGAAACATTCCAGACTGCAGGGATACATCGTATATGCTGCCGCTTCACTGGGGAATATTCACCCTCACTGTCACAACTAGACTGCTTTCAGTAACTTTGAAATCACTTTTCACTTTTCACTGCTCACATCTGAGTCTTGTACAGGGCATATTGTTCCTTTTCGTCCTGGTACAGGTGAACGTGAATGTGAACGTGAACGAGCCGGTCCAGCACAAGAGGTGGAAGGTCGTGGGTCATCTGGGTTTTCATCACTAATTACGTTATCCTGGGCACTTTTTTCAGTCACACCCGCTTGAAACCCATGGAATTCACTTTCACTGACACTTTCATCGCTGTTAGAGCTATCAGTTGGGAACAAAAGACCTCCAATCCGCCGAGGAGTGAGGAACTTCTTACTGCGAGGCATGGTGAAAATGGACTACAAAGATGGCATTCCCACAATGCACCACTGAGTCCCAGATTTTTTTCACAGGGTGCACACCCACCACTCAGACCCATTCTCTCTCATGTAGGCCTACCAGCTTTCTCCCGCTCGATTTGAAGCCGCTGAATTTACGGTTTTAAATACGTCAGAAAACAGTGGTGCATAAGACGTATATATACGAGTAAACAGTCAAAAGGGTTAAAACAATTTAATCAATTTTTTTAGTATTAAGTAGTCTGTAAGCCATTAAATTAAGTCTGCCCATAATGCCTAAGCATGATAGTAGCTCTCTTTGCACTGCAACTCATTATTGTAATTTTGTAATCCCAATGTAATCTTGCAAGGAAATAAAATTTGTTTGTTTGTACTGAGAATATTGAATAAAGCAAGAACCAGAAATAATGGATTGAAATTTAGATAAATTTAGATTTAGAAAGGACATAGGTAAGTACTGGTTTTCAAACAGTTGTTGATACATGGACTAATAAGTCACTTTGACTTTTTTTGGGTTATCCTAGGTTCTTCACACATATGCTACTATGTATGATAATTTATGTAACTGTATTTGTGTATACCTGAATAAACTTACCTATTACTTAGCGTAATAGAGGCTAATAGTAGCTTTGAAGAATTAGACACTGTGCAACATTGGGGTCTTTATTTGTAGAAGTTTCACCTTCCAGTGGCTTTATCAATACAATATAAGGACATAATGTGAAGACTGTTGAACTATATACAGAAGATGAGGCAATTAGCCCTTCAGTCTTGGAGTTGGTGAAGAGCTCCGTAGTCTCGAAGGAACTGAAGCATAGTCATTGGAGCTTGGCTTGTATTTCTGGCGACGGTTTTAGGATGTGCAGCAGACGAAGATTGTCTTTGGGCTGCTGATCCCACCCACTTGCCCACCCTCACACTAACTCATGCACTCACCCCTCACCCATCCACCCTCCCCTCACCCATCCACCCTCATACCTACCCATACACACTCATGCCCTCTCTCACATCCACCACCACTCACCCTCTTGTGCCACTCATGCTTTCTAGAAAGAAAGCCACCCTCCATAGACATCCCCCTCCACCCTCACAAAAACAACCCCCCTTCAGTCACCCATTACTCACCCTCCCTCACACCCTCCACCCACATACCCATCCACCCTCATACCCCACCCACCTACCTTCTCTCTCTCACACACACATCTTGTAGTGTTTTTACAGATTAGTGTTGTTTGTGTCTCCAGAACTATTATTATTATTTTTATTATCACACTGGCGATTCCCACCAAGGCAGGGGTGGCCCGAAAAGAAAAACTTCACACCTCATTCACTCCATCACTGTCTTGCCAGAAGGGTGCTTTACACTGCAGTTTTTAAACTGCAACATTAACACCCCTCCTTCAGGAGTGCAGGCACTGTACTTCCATCTCCAGGACTCAAGTCCAGCCTGCAGTTTCCCTGAACCCCTTCATAAATGTTACTTTGCTCACACTCCAACAGCACATCAAGTATTAAAAACATTCGTCTCCATTCACTCCTATCAAAGACGCTCACGCACGCCTGCTGGAAGTCCAAGCCCCTCGCACACAAAACCTCCTTTACCCCCTCCCTCCAACCTTCCTAGGCCGACCCCTCCCCCGCCTTCCTTCCACTACAGACTGATCACTCTTGAAGTCATTCTGTTTCGCTCCATTCTCTCTACATGTCTGAACCACCTCAAAAAACCCTCCCTAGCCCTCTGGACAACAGTTTTGGTAATCCTGCACCTCCTCCTAACTTCCAAACTATGAATTCTCTGCTTTATATTCCACCACACATTGCCCTCAGACATGACATTCCACTGCCTCCACCCTTCTCCTCGCTGCAACATTCACACCCATGCTTCACACCCTTTAAAAGAGTTTTGGGTTTAAAACTATACTCTCATACATTCCCCTTTTGTCCCCAAGGGACAAAGTTCTTTGTCTCCACAGACTCCTAAGTGCACCACTCACCCTTTTCCCCTCATCAATTCTATGATTCACTACCCTTCTTTAGCCCCAATCTGCTGACACGTCCACTCCCAAATATCTGAATAATTCCCCTCCTCATACTCTCTCCCTCCAATCTGATATCATCTTTCATCACCTAATATTTTTGTTACCCTAAACCTTACTTTTCCTGTATTCACTTTTAATTTTTTCTTTTGCACACCTACCAAATTCTCCACGAATCTCTGTAACTTCTTTCTGATCTCCCAAGAGCACAGTGTCATCAGCAAAGAGAAACTGTGACAAACTCCACTTTATGTGTGATTCTTTATCTTTTAACTCCACGCCTCTTGTCAAGACCCTCGCATTTACTTTCTTACAACCCATCTATAAATTATTAAAAAAAAACCATGGTGACATACACATCCTTGTTAAGGCCTACTTTTACTGGGAAATAATTTCCCTCTTTCCTATGTACTCTAACTTGAGCCTCACTATCCTAGTAAAAACTCTTCACTGCTTTCAGTAACTCCCTCCTAACCATACACTGAACTCTGCCACATTGCCCCCTATCCACCCTGTCATATGCCTTTCCAAATCCATAAATGCCGCAAAGACCTCTTTAGCCCTTTTCTAATACTGTTCACTTATATGTTTCAAATGTAAACACTGGTCAAAACCCCCCACCTTTTCCTAAAGCCCCTTGTTCATCTGCTATCCTATTCTCAGTCTTACTTTTAATTCTTTCAATAATAAACTCTACCATACACTTTACCAGGTTTTACTCAACAAACTAATCCCCCTTAATTTTTGCCTCTCTTTTGTCCCCTTTCCCTTTATACAAAGGAACTATGCATGCTCTCTGCCAATCCCTAGGTACCTTACCCTCTTCCATACATTTATTAATAATTGCACAACCACTCCAAAACAAATATCCCCACCTGCTTTTAACATTTTATCTTTACCCCATAAATCCGGCTGCCTTACCCCCTTTCATTTACCTACTGCCTCACGAACTTCCCCCACACTCACAACTGGCTCTTCCTCACCCCTACAAGTTTGTTATTCTCCTTGCCCTATACACGAAATCACAGCTTCCCTATCTTCATCAACTTTAACAATTCCTCAAAATATTCCCTCCATTCTTCCAATACCTTAACTCTCCATTTAATAACTCTCCTCTCCTTTTTTTAAAACTGACAAACCCTTTTGTTCTCTAGGCTTCCCTTAACTTGTTAATCTCACTCCAAAACTTTTTCTTTTTCAACAAAATTTGTTGATAACATTCACCCACTCTCTCATTTGCTTCTTTTTACATTGCTTCCCCACTCTCTTAACCTCTCTTTTTTTCTCCATATCTCTTCCCTCCTTGCATCACTTCTACTTTGTAAAAACTTCTCATATGCTAACTTTTTCTCCCTTACTACTCTCTTTACATATCATTCCACCAATCGTCTCTTTCCCTCCCGCACCCACTTTCCTGTACCACAAACTTCTGCTGAACACTCTAACACTACATTTTTAAAACCTACCCATACCTCTTCGACCCCATTGCCTATGCTCTCAGTAGCCCATCTATCCCCCAATAGCTGTTTAAAATCTTTCCCTAACTGCCTCCTCTTTTAGTTTATAAACCTTCACCTCTCTCTTCCCCGATGCTTCTATTCTCCTTGTATCCCATCTACCTTTTACTCTAGTGTAGCTCAACTAGAAAGCGATTCGATATATGTTTTGGCCCTCTTAAAACATGTACATCCTGAAGTTACTCAACAGTCTTTTATTACCAATACATAATCCAAAAAAACTACTGTCATTTCGCCCTACATTCATATTTGTATACTTATTTATCCTTTTTCTTAAATTTGTATTACCTAAAAACTAAACCCCTTTCTATACAAAGTTCAGTCAAAGGGCTCCCATTATCATTTACACCTGGCCCCCCAAAACTTACCTACTACACCCTCTCTAAAAGTTTCTCCAACTTTAGCATTCAGATCCCCTACCACAATTACTCTCTCACTTGGTTCAAAGGCTCCTATACATTCACTTAACATCTCCCAAAATCTCTCTCTCTCCTCTGCATTCCTCTCTTCTCCAGGTGCATACACGCTTATTATGACCCACTTCTCGCATCCAACCTTTACTTTAATCCACATAATTCTTGCATTTACACTTTCATATTCTCTTTACTCCTTCCATAACTGATCATTCAACATTACTGCTACCCCTTCCTTTGCTCTAACTCTCTCAGAACTATCATGAAAAATAAATTTCATAGGTTGGTAATAATGGAGAACAGTGTACATCCCTTCATGCTACTTATTGGACTTAATTACATGGTTCACTGTATATTTACTTTACAATTTATGAGGCCTAGGGTGAGACCATACCATGGGGGGTGTAATCCTGCAACCCGTAACAGTTGTGCAACATTAAAGTATTCACTATAAATTAATTATTCATAAGAACGACAGGACAACTCAGTATGTTGGGTTATGCAAGAAATTGTTTTTACAATGTAATGTTCATTTATGCATGGGTGGGAGGTTATACAGTAGGACCCCCGTATTCGCAAGGGACACGTTCCAAGGATCTGCTGTGCATAATAGCATACCCTATATATAAGCCCTATACATACCTATTACAAGGTTTAATTGGCCTGGTGGCTAAAGCTCCCGCTTCACACACGGAGGGCCCGGGTTTGATTCCCGGCAGGTGGAAACATTTCGACACGTTTCCTTACACCTGTTGTCCTGTTCACCTAGCAGCAAATAGGTACCCGGGTGTTAGTCGACTGGTGTGGGTCGCATCCTGGGGGACAAGATTAAGGACCCCAATGGAAACAAGTTAGACAGTCCTCAATGACGCACTGACTTTCTTGGGTTATCCTGGGTGGCTAACCCTCCGGGGTTAAAAATCCGAACGAAATCTTATCTTATCTTATCTTATCTTATAAATTATGCACAATAAGTGGAGAATTATTTTTTCAAAGATGGGAAATCACTTAAAAAGAATAAAGGTTAAGATTTTATTTCTTTGCAAAGGTTACAGTGTGCAATTACAATTTTGATTTGTCAAGTACCAAGAAAGCCACTATCATGCCGGGGCATTTCGGACAGACTAATTCTAGTACATAGTAACTACTTAAATCTGGACAACTTTTTAATAAATCTTAATTTTATCTTAATACTAATGCAAAGTAGTCAGTGTGGAAGTTTATAAGAATAATAATCTTGAAGTTGTGCATAATTAAAATAATATTACAGTTAATGGTTCAGAAAGTAACATTTTATGGACTGGCAGATGTGTTAATAGACTAGAGGTCATATAATTTGGTAGAGTTGTTTCAGACTGATTAGAAGTTGTGTTTTGGTTGGTTTGATTAGTATTGAGATATGAGATGATTTTTAAGTATAGCCCTAAATTTATAAGTAGTCAGGGGATCCTTTACAGGTTCAGGTAGTGAATTGCATTTTTGCATAGTGTGAAATTGACACAAGGGATGTCGAAGAGTGCCTTATGCCTTGTATTGTGACTGCGTTCTGTTGTAGCTATCAAGAAGTTTAAGTGGAGGGTTTATATTGGAGTTTAATGTTCTGTATATATAGTAGGCACAATAATATGAATGTGTGTGTTGTATATTTAGTAAGTTCAGGCTTTTGGAGAGTAGTGGGGTGTTCTGTCTGACACAGGAGCTGGTAATCACCTGCACAGCAGCTTTTTGTTGGGTTATTTAAGGTTGAAGGTGGTTGGCTGTGGTTGATCCCATAGGTAGGGATATATTGAAGAGTGGTATAGGGTAAGGAGTGTTGTTTGGGGTACATAGTACTGTATCTTGGAAAAGATGTCTCCTGATTTGAAAATTTTCTTGGATATATGCTGGATCTTTCTTTCTTTCAACGTACCAGCCATATCCTACTGAGGTGGGGTGGCCCAAAAGGAAAAACGAAAGTTTCTCCTTTTAAATTTAGTAATATATACAGGAGAAGGGTTACTAGCCCCTTACTCCTGGCATTTTAGTCGCCTCTTATGACACGCATGGCTTACAGAGGAAGAATTCTGTTCCACTTCCCTATGGAGATATATGCTGGATGTGGGAATGAAATTTAAGATTACAGTCAAGGTGAAGACTTAGAAATTTTCTCTCAGCGTGTCTTGTAATAGGGGAACCATTTATCAATATACACCTACCATCCTACTTTTGACCGAGTTCGGTTCCGAGAAACCGGTCGTAAGTCGAAATGGTCGTAAGTCGAACTTTACTACTGAATATCAACAAAACATTTTTTGTAATGACTTTATTTTATTGTTTTATTTTGGTATTTCATGTTTTACTGTACTTTTTATGCTGTTAGTACTGTATTTTATACTGTAAGGTTTAGGATAAACACTGTGTACAACACAAATAGTTGTTTATTTCCCAGAAATTTGGCATAAAAAACACGGTCGTAAGTCGAGTGGTCGTAAGTCGGATGGTAGGTGTATTAAGTTGGATATTTAACCCTTTCAGGGTCCAGAGGCCAAATTTCAAAGTGCACACCAGTATCCAAGAATTTTCAAAATAAATTTTGTTATTTTTTCTTATGAAATGGTAGAGAATCTTTTTCTGAAGGTAATAAAACAAAAAGTACGAAATTTCATGGAAAATTGACAAAATTATGCTCTCGCAAATTTTGATGTGTCAGCGATATTTACGCATCGGCGATTTTGCCGACTTTGACTCCCATTTTAGGACAATTACCTTATTCCAATCGACCAACTTCTTAGCTATTTCACTAGTATTACTTCTTTTCTATCGACTGGGCACAAAAAATCGCCAACTCAACTGTTTCAACCACAAAATAAAGTGATTGGAAATTGGTAATTTGGCCAATTTAGTGCAAAGTTCAGAATATTCCAATTTCCAGAATAAACATTGCAGGCATTCCTGGCACTAAACTAACATTTCCTCTGTTCATTAGTTACGTTTTCAGGCTTTACAAATGAATTACATTTTGATTTTTAATTCACATAATGAATTTTTATTCAAACCAAAAAATAGAAGATTTACTGTCATGCAATAATTGTATAATAATATGGCACTTTGTGAACTTATTAGCCACGCGGGTGTTTTTGAGTGTGAGGAAATTTGTTTACTCTTAAAACACGGCAAAAATTTGTTTCCGACTTTGGCTCGTTTAAAAGCCTTTTTCGTCAAAAAAAAAAAACCAACAAAAATCTCTATTCTGTGACATTTTCCCTTTATCAAAGGCCCAAGAAATTGAAATAAATTTAAAAAAACATAAAAAAAAAACACTGCAAAGTTGTGTTTTAATCAAAAATTAGGCTCATTTTTTTTTCTTTCATTAGCACTGGGTGCTGTGGTTTGTTTTAGTGGTGCACAATCCCACATAGATGTATTTCTAGATTAGGCCCAAATTTCTGCTAAAGCTTTCGGTGAGCTGAATCATGGGTAGTTCGGTTTGGACCTAAACGAAAACCCGTAGATTAGGCATGGCCCCTAAAAGGGTTTGAGGCTCTGTTTCCAAAACAGTGAAGATTTTTTTTTATGAGAGTGAGTTTTTTGGTATCTACAAGTAGATTTTTTTGTAGCTCGTTTTTTATAGTGTTCTAAGTATGCGGGGTTTGAGTGGGAGTAGACATAAGAATTGTCGTCGAAAATAGAACGGGTTAAGGAGTTCGAGATGGCGGGGATCATTAAATTTTTGAGAGAGAGTGGGGCCTAGGCCCCAACCCCCTGGGGCACTCCAACAGCTAAGTTTTAAAGTGGAGTTGATTTTGTGTATGCATAGGGTGTCTTTTGTTAAGATAAAGTTTTAGGAAAATCGAGGAATGTCCTTGATGCTGTGTGATTTGTTTGGGTGAGGAGATTTGGCCACTGTATCAAATATTTTCCTAGTTCGTAAGAGCCCCAGTGGATATTTATTTTTATGAGGGTGTATATAAAGTTAAAAGCATTTGTATTAGCTCATTCAACTTTTTTTGGGTCTAAACCCTAACTGGAGGGGTTAAGTATGCCCCTGGATTAAGGTAGGAGCAAAATCATTTTGTATAATTTTTTTTTTTTAATTAGAAAGAAGGGCAAGTTTGATATAGGCTGTAGTTGTTCAAGTCAGTTGGATCCCCTCCTTTTGGGATGGTGTAACTGTTCTGTCTTGAGTATGGATGGAAAAAGTTAAGGATCACAGTTTTTGTTAAAACAGTGTTGAAAAATGGGTGACAGCACTAGCAGTTTTTTTTTTTCATGTCTTCTCTTGGGTTTGAAGAATGCCAGTTTCTTATTTTTGTGTGGCACCATTATTAGAAATTTTTAAAGAGTTTTTTTGGGGCCCATTTAACAGGGAAAACTAAAAACATGGATGTCAAATCTCGTGCAAGGGCTCTATTGTATTTTGGAGTGATTAATGAGTGGGTGGGGAGGCCTATGCAGTGTTTCTTAGTTTATGTTTGAAAAAGGCTTGGCCTGTAATGCTTAATTGAAATTTCTGTGCACTTGTTTTTATTTGTTGGATACTGGTGGGTGAAGCAATAATGGTGACAACCCCGGTAAGTAAGAACACGTACAACAGTTAGGTATCTTTTTTTTGAAATATTCCTCCCAAAATAGTTTTGTTGAGTCAAGTAAGGGCAACAGTAGAGATAAAACACCAAGAAATAATCCATCACCTTCAAAAATGTTTTCTTCAAGGCTGATGCATGATTACATATCTTTGCATGTCTACTGCTGCCACTGTCCTTGTTTTTGCTGAGAACTGTGTAGGTGAATGTTTCGGAATAACTTGCACACGAAAACACTCATACGAAAGCAAAAGAGTGGCAGACGATGAAAACCCCCCCAATGAAAGCAGGGGTGTCACTAGCAGTTAAGAGCCAACAAAAAGTGCGGGGCCCGAGCTTTTCAACTGCCTCCGCTACATAAGGGGGGTTTTCCCAACGCCCCCCTGGCAGTTTCAAGCGGGCACTGGACAAGCACCTAAAGTCGGTTCCTGACCGCGGGCTGTGGCTCGTCGGGTTTTGCGTGCAGCCGGCAGCAACGCCTGGTTGATCGGCTCTGACCACCAGGAGGCCTGGTCAAAAGGGCTGCGGGGGGTTGACCCCGGAAAAATCTCCAGGTAAACTGGAAAATCCAACTGTTGCACCGGTCTTCTTTAAACAGGTGAGTAATGTAATGACACATTTTTCGACTTTTTTCTATTTAGCTTTAAAAAGTTTACTTTTTTTTTCATTTAAAAACTCTATAACTTTTTTCAATTTTTACTAAATTGAAAATTCAGATTTTTTTTTATATTTTAATTTACAAAAATATGTAGTTTACATATAATAAAAAACTTGTTAGATAAAAAAGAAACCCAAGTATGCAATTCTTTTAAGCTAACCCAATGCTTTAAAAAAACAAAACAAATAAAACAAGCAGGTACCCTTACAGTGCCTTGCTAATATAAAATTTCAAGTTTCCCCCCCAAAAAAAATTTTTTTATTCCCCTGTTACACCTCCAAGCACCACTGCCCATTTTTTTACACCCTCTGTGAGCTTCATGTCTTTTTGTTAATCTGAAAATTTTCCCCAAATTTTAAAAGTTTTTTTAACCCTTTGACTGTCGTCCCCTTTTTCTGAAACTTTCATTCTTGTCATAAATTTTTGGGAAAAAAAAAAAATTGTTTTCTTACGAAATGATGTTTCCCCCTGGTAATGACACCAAAAGTACGAAATTTGGTCGACAACTCACGGAATTATGTCCCGCGAAGTTTGCGGTTCGGCGCATATACGCATCGGGATTTTGCGATTTGAGCCCTGTTTTTTGGGAATTCGTAGTTCCAGTTAATCAAACCTAGCTATTTTTTAGAACTCCCTTTTTTTATTGTTGAGTACAAGGGAAAGCCCCTTTACAAATTTTAAAATACCAATAAAGTGGTCGAAATTTACAAATTTTCAATTTTTTCGAAATTAAAAAAAATGCCCGTTTCAAAAAAGGGCCAGAATAAACAATGTAGAATTCTTGGGGCTAAAAAACATATTTGTTCATTGTCCGTCTCTAGGCCCCTGTTATTACTGTTGCTTTATTTTGATATTTTTTATTTTTACAAAAAAAAAACAAAATTTACTGTTATGCAGATACTGCTTATTGTAAAAATGGTAAAAGGTCCTCTTGCCGGGCCACAGTAAACCTGCGTGTTCATATGTAACAGCAGCTTGTGGGCAGTCGCCCATACATTTCGCATGAACTCTGTGTTACAGGAAGTATACCTCACTTGTGTGATGTTACAGTGAAGTATACCTCACTTTTGTTGTTACATGAAGTATCACCCAGGGGTGATGTTACAGTGAAGAATCACCCACTTGTGTGATGTTTCAGTGAGGTATCACCCCCACTTTTTTGATGTTTCGTGAAGTTTTCACTCACTTTTTTGATGTTAAAAGTAAATTCAACTACTTTTGTGTGTTAAGTGAGGTTCACCCCCATTGTGTGTGTTCAGAAATATCACCTCATTGTTGATGTTACAGTGAGGTATCACCCCACTTGTGTATGTTACAGTGAGGTATCCCCCTTGTGTGATGTTACAGTGGGTTCACCTCCTTGTTGATGTTACATGAGGGAAACACCCCCTTTTGTGATGTTACAGTGAGGGATCCCTACTTGTGTGGTTACGTGAGGTATCACCTACTTGTTGTGTTTTCAGTAAAGTACACCTACTTGTGTGATGTTACGTGGGATCACCTCATTGTGTGATGTTTTCGTGGGTATCACCTACTTGTGTGATGTTAAGTGAGGTATCACCCCACTTGTGTGAGTTTAAATGGGATCACCTCATTGTGTGATGTTACGGAGGTTTTTCCCCCATTTGTGTGGTTTCGTGAGGTTCACCCCATTGTGTGGTGTTACAGTGAGGTTCACCTATTGTGTGATGTTTTCGTGGGTTTTTACCTCACTTTTGTGATTTACAGGAGGTATACCCCCTTTTGTGTGTTTTCGTGAGGGTTTTACTACTTGTGGATGTTTCGTGGGTATCACCTCATTGTGTGATGTTACAGTGAGGATACTCATTTTGGTTGTGGGAAATTTTTTTACAGTGAGGTATCCCCTCATTGTGTTTGTTACGGAGGGGATCCCTCCTTGGTGATGTTACAGGAGGGATCACCTCACTTGTGTGATTTACAGTGAGGGATAAATCCACTTTGTGTGTTGTTAATGCTAAGCTTTCTTCTGTGCCCCCTCTTCCATTCCCTGAAAATGTTTGTTTTAAGAAAGGAAAATGTCAATTTTCCCGTTAATTTTTTTTCGTGGTAATTTTTTATTTTGCAGTATTGTATTTTATTGTCATTTCCTGTAAGTACAGAAGGAGGGTAAGCTATATTGATATAACAATGGTTAAAATGACCCTTTAAATTTTTAAAGGGGTGGCCCGGGAAGCAGCGGAAGGCCCGGTCAGATGACAGAAGCTCCAAAGGGAGGTATAAAACTGACTAAGACCCGCTCAGGAAAAAATTTGACTGTTTCCTGAGAACCCCTTTCCTAACCAACCTAGTACAGAAGGACCCTTCATATGCAGCAGGTTAGGTTCCGGGCTTTGCTGTAAAAAAAAATCCCTGTGAGTGAACGTTGCATTCTTTTTATTTTTTAGATGCATATAGAAGACTGTAACATGTTTTATATTAAGTGGTAATAGAGTAGGCCTAAAAATTCATATATAGTACACATTTACTTTCTTTAAAAAAGTTTTCATCCTTAGTTATAGTGATGGTGAAAAACGTGGCCCCGCATAACGATTCCTCGAATGCGACCAATTATGTAGTGTATTTATGTAGTGCGTTTGTACGTGATGTTTTTGGGGGGCTGAAAAGGACTAATCTACTTCGCAATATTCCCTTAGGGGAAAAAATTCGGTCATATGGACCCGAAATACTCGGAGTGAAAAATATCTTAACCGGGGGTCCCCTGTTATTGAATAACTATTTTTCAGTTATACAAAAGCACATTTGAATCCCCTGTTACATCACACCTTAATTGTTTTGAAAGGGGTATATATGTTTTTAATACTTTTTGAAAAATGTGCCATTATTTTAGTGCTTGGGTTTTAAAACCAGCTTGACAATCCCCTTTAAAAAAAATTGATTTTTTTGCATGATTTCAAGTTCTGTGTTTAAAGGATGACGTGTGTTTGATCGTGAATTTTTATTTAAAGAAAATTTTTTTTTTTTATTTAAATTATGGCCCCTTTTGCATCAAAACTGGGAAAAAAAATTTCCTGTTGTACAGGCCCAAAAAAGGTAGAACAGTCACCCCCCAAATTTCCCAAGTAGCCCTCACAAACACCCAAAAACCCGTACGATGGAATGAATCGTGCCGGAAACCCGGACAACCAATACTAGCCAAAGGGATGTTTTTTTTATCATTTGCATTTTAAATTGGTGACTTACTCCTCTTGTCATATTTTTGCAGTTCTTGTGGAACTTTGAATTTTGTAATTGGGCTTTTTGATACAGTAGACCACAATATCCTGTAGCTTATGCTAGAACATCATGGAATCATACACCATGTTCTCACATACATCAAGGTCTACTTTAATAACACACACTAACCCAGAGGTCGGTGAATGTTTTTGGGTATTACCCCAAAACAGATTTGTGTACAGCGAAATTCCTCACTAGACTAAGAATGATTTGTTTGAAAAATATTCTTCTTTCAACACACCGGCCGTATCCCACCGAGGCGGGGTGGCCCAAAAGGAAAAACGAAAGTTTTTCCTTTTACATTTAGTAATATATACAGGAGAAGGGGTTACTAGCCCCTTGCCCCTGGCATTTTAGTTTCCTCTTACAACACGCATGGCTTACGGAGGAAGAATTCTGTTCCACTTCCCCATGAAGATAAGAGGAAATAAACAAGAACAAGAACTAGAAAGAAAATGGCAGAAAACCCAGAAGGGTGTGTATATATATGCTTGTACATGTGTGTATAGTGTGACCTAAGTGTAAGTAGAAGTAGCAAGACGTACCTGTAATCTTGCATATTTATGAGACAGACAAAAGACACCAGCAATCCTACCATCATGTACAACAATTACAAGCTTTTGTTTCACACTCACTTGGCAGGACGGTAGTACCCCCCTGGATGGTTGCTGTCTACCAACCTACTACCTAATTTGAAAAATATAACTTACATAATTTGCCTCGCTTATTAAATAATAAATTTTTGTCTAATTTTATTCCTATGTTCATTGAGCCTTCATTACCCCCGAGAATTTCAGTTTTACCTATTTGGGGTAATTTACCCTGGTTCCCCAACCTCTGCACTAACATGTGACAGTTATTGACAATACTGTACAATAAAACTTCTCACTAACAGATTTTTGGCAATTTTGGACACAAATAATTGGCCAGACAGATACTGGAAGCATTGGACAAAATGGGCAAAGTGGCTGTAATTCCAGATTTTATGTATATCATTAGTATCTGGTTGTCTTCTGAAAAATTGGACAAGTCTAAGGACTGAAGTTTGTCCAGTATAGACCCAAGTGGCCACATCCAGGGCTTCTCTCTTTTTATTGTTCCCTGCACCAGTTTATTGTTTGTTCTCACTCATACATACACTCATCATACAGTCTCCAATTTTCCCTGGTTTTGCAGTGTTTTGTGTGACTTTATTAACATATTAAGTAAAGTGTAATTAACAATCACTACTACAGCAAGTGGTGGTGGCAAGAGGAAATATGTGGTTCTCAGTGTTAAGCAGAAACTTGAACTAATAAAGAAGGTTGACTCTGGTGTCTCAGTGACACATCTCCTCAGCCATCAATGTTTTAGTCATCTACATCTTCTCAGTCATCTACATTATTTTCATTAGTAAAGCTTTACAGCTGCTCTGACTCAAAAAAAGTTATTGTGAGTCACCACCATGGATCAGGGCAGTTTACAACTCTTCTCTCACCATCAGAAAAGTAAGTAAAATTGCATGATGTAAATTACATACAATACTTTGAAATTACTATGCAGTACAGGTGGGATGTGCAGTTTTGACCATCTCAAGAAGTGCCATGACCTCATAACCAAGGGTGAATGCAACTCTACCTGTAAACTATTTCACCCTGAAATGTGTTACTTTTCAGTTCATGAAAGAAAATGCTGCAACGCATACTGTCAGGCACACCGTCTAAAGGGGACAAGAAGGTACACATCACTCAGACCATGGGAAACAAACCATGGTAGCCATGGTACACATTCTTTTGTGCCAGGAAGGAAAAAAAAAGCAGGCAAGAAATGACAGAAATAATACACCACCTAGGATCACTATTGGAGTGAGGCACAGTCAGTGGCCCCCACTCCAGAACAACAGACATTAGTGCCAAGTAAAGCCCCCTCCATATACCATCAATATGACAACAATTTTTTTTTTTTTTAACAAACCGGCCGTATCCCACCGAGGCGGGGTGGCCCAAAAAGAAAAACAAAAGTTTCTCTTCAAATTTAGTAATTTATACAGAAGGGGTTACTAGCCCCTTGCTCCTGGCATTTTAGTCGCCTCTTACAACACGCATGGCTTATGGAGGAAGAATTCTGTTCCACTCCCCCATGGAGATAAGAGGAAATAAACAAGAACTTGAAAGAAAATAGCAGACAACCCAGAGGGGTGTGTATATATATGCTTGTACATGTATGTGTAGTGTGACCTAAGTGTAAGTAGAAGTAGCAAGTCGTACCTGAAATCTTGCATTTTTATGAGACAGAAAAAAGACACCAGCAATCCTACCATCATGACAACAATTGTATTTGCAAATATGCAGAGTCTAAAGCCATCAGCAAACAACAAAATGCCTTTCATAAGTGGACTTCCCCCAGAGTCAAATACTTTCACAGAGACAACAAAATATGGATCCCATGTTATAACTTATTCAGATGAGACAGAGAGGTGGGGTCCACCATCAAATGTTAGATACAATACATACAACCGAGGAAGAAGTGAAGAGGTTGCTATGCAAGCTAGATACCTCAAAGGCGATGGAGCTGGATAACATCTCTCCATGGGTCTTGAGAGAGGGAGCAGAGGCGCTATGCATGCCACTAACAACAATCTTCAGCACATCTATCGAAACAGGGCGACTACCTGAGGTGTGGAAGACAAGAAATGTAGTCCCAATTTTTAAAAAAGGAGACAGACACAAAGCGTTAAACTACAGAGGAGTGTCACTGACATGTATAGTATGCAAAGTCATGGAGAAGATTATCAGGAGAAGAGTGGTGGAGCACCTAGAAAGGAATGAGCTTATCAATGACAACCAGCATGGTTTCAGGGATGGGAAATCCTGTCACAAACCTACTGGAGTTCTCTGACAGGGTGACAGCAGTAAGACAAGAAAGAGAGAGCGAGGTGGGTAGACTGTGTTTTCTTGGACTGTAAGAAGGCTTTTGACACAGTTCCACACTAGAGATTAGTGCATAAGCAGCTGAAGGACCAGGCAGGTATAACAGAGAAGGGGCTGCAGTGGATCAAGGAATACCTATTGGGAAGACATCAGAGAGTCATAGTAAGAGACGAAGTGTCAGAGTGGGCGCCTGTGACAAGCAGAGTTCCAGTCCTAGGACCATTGCTGTTTCCGGTATATGTGAATGACATGATGAAAGGAATAGGCTCAGAAATGTGCCTTTTTGCAGGTGATGTGAAGTTGATGAGAAAAATTCAGTCAGACGAGGACCAGGAAGAACTACAAAGGGATCTGGACAGGCTGCAGGCCTGATCCAAAAACTGGCTTCTGGAGTTCAACCCCACCAAGGGTAAAGTCATGAAGATAGGGGAAGGGCAAACAAGACTGCAGACAGAGTACAGTCTAGGGGGCCAGAGACTAAAAACCTCTCACTTGAGGAAGAGGATCTTGGGGTATGACATTGGGCACGTCTTCTGAAGTGCACATTAACCAAATAACTGCTGCAGCATATGGGCGCCTAGCAAACTTAAGAATAGCATTCTGACATCTCGGTAAGGAGCCGTTCAGGACCCTGTACACTGTGTATGTCAGGTCTATATTGGAGTATGCAGTACCATTTTGGAACCCACACCTAGCCAAGCACATACAGAATTAGAGAAAATGCAAAGGTTTGCAACAAGACTAGTCCCGGAGCTAAGGGGTATGTCCTATAAGGAGAGGTTAAGGGAAATCTACCTGATGACACTGGAGGACAGGAGAGATGGGGAGGATATGATAATGACATATAAAACACTGAGAGGAATCGACAAGGTGGACAGAGACAGGGTGTTCCAGAGATGGGACACAGCAACAAGGGGTCACAATTGGAAGTTGAAGACTGAGATGAATCACAGGGATGTTAGGAGGCATTCAGTCATAGAGTTGTCAGAAGGTGGAACAGTCTGGGAAGTGACATAGTGGAGGCAGGATCCATACCTAGCTTTAGGAAGAGGTATGATAAAGCTCATGGAGCAGGAAGAGTGACCTAGTAGCGACCAGTGAAGAGGTGGGACCAGGAGCTGTGACTTAACCCCTGCAACCACAACTAGGTGAGTAAACACACACACACAGGTGAAGCTCCTAAGTGACCTTGATACCTCAAAGGTGGTGGGACTGGACAACATCTCTCTGTGGGTCCTTAGAGAGGGAGCAGAGACACTGTGTGTGCCTTGAAACTGGTCAGCTACTTGAGGTATGGAAGACAGCAAATGTAGTCCTCATCTTTAAGAAAGGAGACAGAAATGAAGCACTAAACTATAGACCAGAGTCACTGTTGTGTATAGTATGTAAAGTCATGGAGAAGATTATCAGGAGAGAGTGGTGAAGCACCTGGAACGGAACAAGGTTATAAACAACAGCCAGCACGGATTCATGGAAGGCAGATCCTGTGTCACAAACCTACTGGAGTTTTATGACAAGGTAACTGAAGTAAGACATGAGAGGGAGGGGTGGGTCGATTGCAATTTCTTGGACTGCAAGAAGGTCTTCGACACAGTTCCTCACAAGAGATTAGTGCAAAAGCTAGAGGGTCAGGCACGTATAACAGGAAGGGCACTGCAGTGGATCAGAGAATACCTGACAGGGAGACAACAGCGAGTCATGGTACGTAATGAGGTATCACAGTGGGCGCCTGTGATGAGCGGGGTCCCACAGAGGTCAATCCTGGGACCAGTGCTGTTCTTGGTATATGTGAATGACATGACAGAAGGGATAGACTCAGAAGTGTCCCTGTTTTCAGACGATGTGAAGTTAATGAGGAGAATTAAATTGGATGCGGATCACACAGGTCTACATAGAGACCTGGACAGGCTGGATGCATGGTCCAGCAACTGGCTCCTAGAATTTAACCTCGCCAAATGCAAAGTCATGAAGATCAGGGAAGGGCAAAGAAGACCGCAGACAGAATATAGGCTAGGAGGCTAAAGACTGCAAACCTCACTCGAGCAGAAAGATCTAAAGGTGAGTATAATACCGAGCACATCGCTGGAAGCACACATCAACCATATAACTGCTGTGGCATATGGGCGCCTGGCAAACCTGAGAACAGTGTTCCGATACCTCAGTAAGGAATCGTTCGAGACTCTGTACACTGTACATCAGGCCCATACTGAAGTACATGGCACCAGTTTGGAACCCACACTTGGTGAAGCACGTCAGGAACCAGCAACAAGGCTGGTTCCAGAGCTAAGGGGAATGTCCTACGAAGAAAAGTTAAGGGAAATTGGTCTGATGACACTGGAGGACAGGAGGGTCAGGGGTAACATGATAATGACATACAAGATACTGGGTGGAATAGATAAGGTGGACAGAGACAGGATATTCCAGAGAGGGGACGCAGAAACAAGGGGGTCACAATTGGAAGTTGAAGACTTGGATGAGTCAAAGGGATGTTAGGAAGTATTTCTTCAGCCACAGAGTTGTTAGGAAGTGGAAGAGTCTGGCAAGTGATGTAGTGGAGGCAGGAACCATACATAGTTTCAAGACAAGGTATGATAAAGCTCATGGAGCAGGGAGAGGGAGGACCCAGTAGCAGTCAGTGAAGAGTCAGGGCCAGGAGCTGAGTATCGACCTTTGCAACCACAATTAGGTGAGTACACACACACACACACACACACACATACACATAGATACATACATACATACATACATACATACATACATACATATATACATATGTACATACATATTCTCCCCTCCCCACTTCCCATTTTACCACTAACTTCAGCTTCTTTCTGTCTCTCTGCTCCCCCTTCTCCCTCCTCCCCCCTACACACACACATTACAACCACACAGAAATTCGTAAGTTTTTCATTCTGTGGCAACCCAAAAAAAAAAAGAAAATGGATTGCCAAAGAGCAGGATGGAAAACCAGGGGATTTGAGGATGAGTCTGGGAAGGAAGCTTGGGTAGCAGAGCTTATGAAAAGGGAACATGAGTGGGGAAGGAAGCTATAAGAGCTTATGTAAATGGAGGAGAGGATAGCTACAGAGAGCAGGAAGTGGGAAATGCAAGCCACAGCAGCAGAGGCTAAGATACAGAGATTAGAAGAGGAACTGAAAAATGTGAAACAGCATAAAAAACTAAAGAGCAGTGTGGGCATGAGATTAGAAACTGCTACCTCAGTCACAAACAAGGGGACTGTAGGGAATAAAGGAGTGAAACTGCATGCAGAGGCCCTATCAGACTATCATTGAGCCCGATAAAGAAAGAGGATCACATCAGGAACAGTTGAGTGGACTGTAGAAAATGAAAGAGCTAACAGACCACAGTGGTGCCTGGGAAAGCTAAGAAGGGAAAATGACAGTCCACTGGGCCCAGGGACAACAGATAGTGAAGAGATTGAAGAAAGCAAAGCTGGAATGGAGGCAACTAAATCAGATCAGGGAATTCATAGGGATACATAGTGGGAGAATGAATGGGAGAGATCAGTCTTTGTTTAAGGGGCCTTTCATACATGATAAATCCAAAAAAGTCAAACTCCTAAAGGGTTGAATACTGGCCCCAGTCTTGCTGGTTCTCCCNATCCTCACCTCTCCCTCTGGTAAGATAAGATTTCGTTCGGATTTTTAACCCCGGAGGGTTAGCCACCCAGGATAACCCAAGAAAGTCAGTGCATTATCAAAGACTGTCTAACTTATTTCCATTGGGATCGTCAATCTTGTCCCCCAGGATGTGACCCATACCAGTCAGCTAACACCCAGGTACCAAATTTTGCTGCTGGGTGAACAGGACAATAGGGTAAGGAAACGAAATCGAAATTTTTTCCCCCCCCACGGGGAATTTTAACCCGGGATCCCGTTGGGGTGAAGTGAGAGCTTTTTTAAACCCCCAGGCCAGGTGGGTGCATGAAAGGTTTTTTTCCCGTAAACCCCATCCATCATCTTGGCTCCACATGTTTTGGGACCTCCAGGGTTTTCCCCGTCCAAACTCCTTGTGACTGAAATCACCTATAACTAGCAACTTTGCTCTACCCCATGTGAGCTCTTTTTGGCCAAACCCCGGCTAGTGTGTCTACCATTGCTCTGTTCTCTCTTCATATTTCTTGGCCTCCTGCAGGGTTTTTGGCAGGTTTTTTAAAAATCACGCAAAACCACCCTTTAAAGGGCCCCCCCGACTGGACCTTTTCCTACTATGTAGCCCTTTTTTTCCCCCTTTCCTTCCCTTTCCTCAAATCCCCAAAAGGGTTTTTAAAGAGCAGGCAACTCCTCGTCTCCCCCTGTTTTCTCTAATTTCCTCAGGATTTTTATTTTTTCGGGTGGAAAGATTGCATCTGTTATCATCCCTTTTGAATTCCCGTTTTTTTGTGAAAAGCTATTAAAGCCTGGGGGGTGTCTCCTTGATTCTTTCATGCTACCCCCCCCTCACATTTTTTCCATCTGACTTGTATAAAAAAAAACCCTTTAACTTCTTTTTTAAAACTGGGGGTCCCGGGGGTACATTGGGGGTTTGGGGGAAGCAGGAGACCTGATGAGGAACTATGGGTGTTTGTTGTGAAGGTGGAGTTTGTAATGAGGTGGGTGGGGGCACTGGGTACAGCATCTGTGTTTTGGGTTAGAATGTTTGGTTGCATTGGGGTTGTCTTGGTTGGGGAACTTCTGTAGGTGGTTGTGACGGAGGTTGTATTTGATCTTCCTCCTGAGTCTGGGTTCTCCTGTTCATCTCCATCTTTGCCTCTCTTTCCTCCTTTCATCTTGTACCCTTCTATTTCAGATTCTGATTTTCTTCTCATGTTCTGTCGCAGTATGTCAACATGTCCCTTAGTTGTGCTTTCTCCTGCAGGATCCTGTTTTGAGCCGATTCTGCCTTGAAAATCATTTTCACTGGCTGGTTTCTTCCTCTTGCAAACCCCCCCTATTCTCAGAAAATTTGCCAGCTGGGTCATGTCATCTTCTCCTATTGCTTTCATGATGCTTTCAATTGCATTTTTTCTTCCCTTGTCTTCTTGCCTCATAAGTTTCCCCTTCAACTTCCTGGAGCCCTTGAAGCCAGTGATCATGTGGTTCTGTGCTTTGAATACATAGTTGAGCTGCAAGTGGAGAGGGTAACAGGAATAGGGTGGGAGAAGCCAGACTACAAAAAGGGGATACTACATAGGCATGAGGAACTTCCTGTGAGACGTTCAGTGGGAAAGAGAATTGGCAGGAAAACCAGTGAAAGAAATGATCGACTTTGTGACAGCAAAATTCAAGGAGGCAGAGGAGAGGTTTGTTCCTATGGGAAACAGAAATAACAGGAAGACCAGAACGAGTCTTTGGTTCTCCCAAAAGTATAAAGAGGCAAAAATGAAGTGAACTAAAGAATGGAAAAGGTACAGAAGACAAAGGACCCAGGAAAATAAAGAGATTAGCTGAAGAGCCAGAAACAAATATGCCCAGATAAGAAGGGAGGCCCATTGACAATATGAATATGACATAGCATCGAAAGTCAGATCTGACCTGAAGCTGTTGTATAGCCACTTCAGGAGGAAAACAACAATCAAGGACCAGGGAATCAGGCTGAGAAGTATGTGAGAAGTATGTGAGACCAAGAAGTATGTGAGAAGCTCAACATGAGATTTAAAGAAGTATTGATGGGGCCACGTAACCAATATTGGTCAACTTTTGTTATTTATCAGCCGATTGCGTTCATTTTGGTGTCCTATCAGAAGCTTGTATCGACCATGCTTTGATGAAGTTTCAATACAATCGGCCAAAAAGCAAATGAAAAAGGGCAAAATTTACTAAGAATTTCATTTGGCAAGCTCAGCTATGGAGAGGTACTGGGAAAAGTGGTTTTGACACTTTCTGCTGATAGAACACTTCTGATTCCATCATTTAACGAGTTCCAGTTCTGTAATAAACCTTATCTTCATTCTAAAAAAAAAAATACAGTTCATAGGTTGTTTGACATTTAGCAAGATATCTGCGTTTTTACCCCATACAAATCTAAAAATATTTGGGATACTTCAAAAAGGTATTTGTAATCTTGTAAAGCAATCGTTCTTTTATGTTTGTTGTGGAAATCACTTCAATTCGTTTGTTATTAATGATGGGTTACCACAAAATAGGTAAATAACTTCTGAGATAATGTTCGAAGCATGCACATGCCTGAGTACTTAGGGAATTTTTTTTCCCAAGAAAATCCCTTACTTTTCACTGTTTTCATAGGCTGTGAGTGTCTATTACAGTTTACCTTCAGCTAAATCCATTTTCTCTCATAAGAGTTATGAAAGAACGGGTAATAAGCCTAGTGGTGGGTGATGTCCATAAAGTCCCTTTCCTATCAGCCGTCATATGCTAGATAGTACAGTGGACCCCTGAGTTTCATGATTAATCCATTCCAGAGAGTCTGCCGAATGATGAAATTGCCGCATGGCAAAACCATTTTCCCCATAAGAAATAATGGAAATAAAATTAATCCGTTCCAGACACCCAAAAATATTAAAAAAAAAAAAATCAAATTAAATAAAGATTTACATACAGAAAACAATGAGAAATCAAGTACATACATATACAGTGGACCCCCGCATAACGATGGCATCACATAGCGATTAATCCGCATACCGCTTGCTTTAATCGCAAAAATTTTGCCGCGCATACCGATTAAAAACCCGCTCACCGATTTTCGTCCGAGACGCGTCCAATGTGCGCCCTCAGCCAGCCTCACATGTGCCGCCCGTGCCATTGTTTACCAGCCAGCCTCCGCGGTAACATCCAAGCATACACTCGGAATATTTCGTATTATTACAGTGTTTTCGGTGCTGTTTCTGGAAAATAAGTGACCATGGGCCCCAAGAAAGCTTCTAGTGCCAACCGTACACCAATAGGGTGAGAATTCCAATAGAAATGAAGAAAGAGATCATTGATAAGTATGAAAGTGGAGTGCGTATCGCCGACCTAGTCAAGTTGTACAAGAAACCCCAATCAACCATCGCTACTATTGTGGGCACCAGAAAGACAATCAAGGAAGCTGTTTCTTGCCAAAGGTTTAACTGTGTTTTCGAAACAAAGATCGCAAGTGATGGAAGATGTTGAGAGACTCTTATTGGTGTGGATAAATGAAAAACAGCTAGCAGGAGATAGCGTCTCTCAAGCGATCATATGTGAAAAGGCTAGGAAGTTGCATGAGGTTTTAATTAAAAAAAATGCCTGCAACTAGTGATGATGTGAGTGAATTAAGGCCAGCAAAGTTGGTTTGAGAGATTTAAGAAGCGTAGTGGCATCCATAGTGTGATAAGGCATGGTGAGGCTGCCAGTTCGGACCACAAAGCGGCTGAAAAATATGTGCAGGAATTCAAGGAGTACATAGACAGTGAAGGACTGAAACCTGAACAAGTGTTTAATTGTGATGAAACAGGCCTGTTCTGGAAGAAAATGCCAAGCAGGACCTACATTACTCAGGAGGAAAAGGCACTCCCAGGACATAAGCCTATGAAAGACAGGCTTACTTTGTTGATGTGTGCCAATGCTAGTGGTGATTGCAAAGTTAAGCCTTTATTAGTGTATCACTCTGAAACTCCCAGAGCGTTCAGGCAAAAGAATGTCCTCAAGGATAATTTGTGTGTGCTGTGGAGGGCAAACAGTAAGGCATGGGTCACTAGGGACTTTTTCTATAACTGGTTACACCATGCATTGCCCCCAATGTGAAAGATTACCTAACTGAAAAGAAATTAGACCTTAATGCCTCCTGGTGTTAGACAATGCCCCTGGTCATCCTACAGACGTGGCAGAGCGACTTTATGGGGACATGAGCTTCATTAAGGTGAAGTTTTTTGCCTCCAATACCACTCCTCTCCTGCAGCCCATGGACCAGCAGGTTATTGCAAACTTCAAAAAACTGTACACAAAAGCTCTGTTTGAAAGGTGCTTTGTAGTGACCTCAGAAACTCAACTGACTCTAAGAGAGTTTTGGAGAGAGCACTTTAATATCCTCAATTGTGTAAACCTTATAGGTAAGGCTTGGGAGGGAGTGACTAAGAAGACCTTGAACTCTGCTTGGAAGAAACTGTGGCCAAATGTGTAGACAAAAGGGATTTTGAAGGTTTGAGGCTAACCCTGAGAGATTATTCCAGTTGAGGAATCCATTGTGGCATTGGGAAAGTCCTTGGGGTTGGAGGTTAGTGGGGAGGATGTGGAAGAGTTGGTGGAGGAGGACAATGAAGAACTAACCACTGATGAGCTGATAGATCAACTTCAACAGCAAGAGGCCAGACCTGAGGAAACTGGTTCAGAGGAGGGGAGAGAGAAATTGAAGAAGTTGCCTACTACAAAGATAAAGGAAATCTGTGCAAAGTGGCTTGAAGTGCAAACCTTCATGGATGAAAATCACCCTCACACAGCTATTGCAAGCCGTGCTGGTGATTATTACACTGACAATGTTGTGAAACACTTTAGGGAAGCATAAAGGAACGAGAGGTACAGGCCACTATGGACAGATATGTTGTGCGAAAGAAGTCCATGACTCTGAAGCTGGTCCTAGTGGCATTAAAAGAAGGAAGTAACCCCAGAAAAGGACTTGCCACCTCAAGTCTTAATGGAAGGGGATTCCCCTTCTAAACACTAACACTCTCTCTCCCCTCCTCCCATCCCATCAATCATCACCAGATCTTCAATAAAAGTAAGTGTCATGTAAGTGTGCATGCCTTTTTCAGTTTGTGTGTATTAAAATTAACATTTCATGTGGTAAAAAAATTTTTTTTTCATACTTTTGGGTGTCTTGCACGGATTAATTTTATTTCCATTATTTCTTATGGGGAAAATTCATTCACATACCGATTATTTCGCATAACAATTACCCCTCTTGCACGGATTAAAATCGTTAGGCCGATCTCTTTCTGACAGACTTAGGGAGCACAAAAATAGTGTTAGGCTTGCCGACACTAACAGTGCTCTGTTCTGTCACGTCAGAGATCACAGCCATCCTATTGACTGGTCTTCTGCTAAAACTGTCTTCTCTACTTCCAACTCTAACAGTTGAATCCTCTCTAATACACAACTTTCCTTGTATGAATCTTAGCCCTGGCTTCGTCTCTGTAGATGCCTTCCTCTCCCACTACATTGTAAAATGCTCCAAATTTCAGAACACCCATGACTTAACCTGATTCCTCATTTTTCTTCTTCTTCTCCCTCTTCCCCTTTCCTCTTTCCTTTTTTGTCTTTCTTCTGTCGCTTTTTCT
>NC_069483.1:24934229-24955066 GCF_026875155.1 Cherax quadricarinatus | reverse complement strand
GGAGAATGCTGTTGTCATTAAGGTACTTAACTACTTGAAAATACACCGCCTTCTCCAGAATTTTAGAGGGGATTTTGGGTTATGTTGGAAGGGAGAACCCCCCCTCCATGAGGACCTCAGGTAAAGCCCTCTGGGGTTACTTCCCTTGTCTTTTAATGCCACTAGGACCAGCTTGAGAGTCACTGGACCCCTGTCTCACAAAATAACTGTCCACAGTCCTCTGTTTCTGGCACCTCTTTAACATTTCCCTAAAATGGGATATGATTCTGTCACTGAACTTGTTGCAAAGATGGCTTGTTTCAGCTTGCTCAGGGTGGTACTTCTCCACAAACATTTGGACATCATTCCACTTGGCACAAATCTCCTTAATCTTTGAAGAAGGCACCTCAAACCAGCCTCTGCTGGCCTTAAATTCACTATCAGCACTGGTTCCAGGAGTTTTCTGTACCAGATCGGCATGCAACTTCCTTGCCTTTTCGCAAATAATCGTCTCTGAAACACTATCACCTGCCATCTCTTTATCCTTGATCCACACCAGCAACAACTTCTCAACCTCTTCATCTATTTGTGGTCTTTTTTTGGTTAGCATATTAACACCTTTCGCAACATCAGCTTCCTTGATTTGTTCTTTCTTTGCCAGGATAGAACCGATGGTCGACTTGTTTTTCCCATACATCCTGGCAAGCTCAACAAGTCCCCCACCACTCTCATACTTCTGTATTATTTCCTTCTTCACATCTAGGGTGTTTTTCACTTCTTTACCACAGGGGTACCACTAGCAAGTTTCTTTGGGCCATGGCAGCTTATTTCACAGTCCCAAAAAGCACTAAACACAACGAAATAATCGTAAAATGTGTGAATGAGAGCGCAGGTTAGTGTTCACTCAAGCATAAAACAAAGCTGACTGCTCACGGAACCTGCGCGGGGACGCGGACAGAGTGGGCCAGCAGACAGGTCCCGTACCGGTGGTCCGAAATTTGAAACGCGTTCGATTTTTGGTACACAGTTTGTCCGAAAAATGGTCTTATTTTTTGAACGTTTTGATATTTGGTACGTTCGATTTTCAAAGGGTTTCCCCTGTAATAATAATAATAATAATATATTAATAATAATAATTAATAATGTAATATAATATGTTTCATGTATAATAATAAACGTACAGGGGACCCCCCGAGTTTCGTCGGCATCGACTTTCGTGAAATCCGACTTTCGGCAAGTTTTTTCGGCAAAATTTAGCCTCACGGTTCGTGTTTGGACTCGTGATTCGGCGACCGTCCGGTACCCGTCCGCCCATCACCGCACACACAAAGCCAGTCTCCCGCACCATTCACACTCAGTGTGCCATTGTTTATCAGCATGTGATCATCACCCTGCAGGTTCATACAATACATTTCATAATAATCCTTGTTTTTTTTTTGCTTGCAACTGCTCAGTAAGTCACCATGGGCCCAAGGAAAGCTAGTACAAGCCCTTTGGAAAAGAAAGCGGGGGAACACAATAAAATTTTCAAGAAGGAAATAAAGAGGGGGTTTTTTAAAGGGTGGGGGGCCTGACCCAAAGGAGCCTATCCCAGTTGTGGAATTATTGGGGCTTTGGGGGAATTTCCCAGGGGGGTTGGAGGTGAGTGGCAAGGATGTGGAAAAAGGTTGGGTGGAGGACCAGGGAAGAGAAACCCAAGTAAGAGCGGGCAAGAGCTTCATTTTCAACAGCAAGGATCACAGGGGAAATTGGGCTGCGGGAAGGGGGGGAAAGAGGGAGGAGGAAGGTCCCTTTTTCCCAAAGATTAAGGAAAATCTGTGCAAAGTGGGCTGAAAGTGCACACATTTATGGATAAAACTTCACCCTAACAAAGTTTTTGCAGGCCGTATTGGCAACATTTTGAAAATGATTAGCGTTGTGTCCCATTTTCAACAATTCTTAAAAAGTGCCAAAAACAGAGCTTTCGGGACAGATTTTTTGTGCGACAGGGGCCCATGCCCTCTCAATTTTGTTCTCAATGTTTTTAAAAAAACAAAGAAGGGAAGAAACCCCCAGAAAAGGGGATTTGGTCCCTGAAGCCCTTTAAGGGGAAGGAGTTTTCCCTTTCCAAAAAATTTGTGTACCCTTCCTCCTATCCCCCCCTCCCATTTTCCCACCCACCCGGGAATTTTTCTTTAAAGGAAACGTAATGTTATTATTATTTTATATATGTATGTACAGTGTACTTGATTTCTCATTGTTTTCAGTATGAAAAATCTTTTTTTAAAATTTTTGAAAAAAAAATTTTTTAAATTTTAATATTTTTTGTGTCGGGAAACTTTTTTAATGTTTTTTAAATTATTTCTTGGGGGGGAAAGGGTTTCCCCATTCGGAAATTTTTTCGCATTGGGCAGACTCCTGGAACAGTTTAAAATCATGAAACTGGGGAGTCCACTGTACATTTTAAAATTAAAATGTACTCCCATTTTAATAATTATAATAATAGATGGTTTTCAAAGGCCCGTCATTGTTTGGCAGTGTTTACCACAACAGAGGGGGGCGGTTGTGGCCGCCTCCACCGTAAAAAATTGACTTTACTATTTTATTTTCCCATTCAAGGTTTAACCCATTTTTCCCTATTTATTTATATTGTTTGTTATGTCTTGTTAGAAAAACTGTGATAGAAAAATTAAGCCGTATAGATAAATTTTAGCGAAATTTTTTCCATGAAAAAATTTTGCCCGGGTTTCTCCAGCAAACCCCCGTCCACCGCCGACAACCTGCCCTTTCCACTACTTTGGATGACGTATTTTTTTTCATTTTAGGGGGAATATTTTCGGGTTTCTGTGTTATTTATATTTTTTAAAATTTATGTCATTTTAGATGAAGTGAAAATAGATAAAAAAGCCTTAGAGTTGAAAAAAAAGTAAAATTTTATTGAAGAACAAAATTTCCATTGGAACGGTTTTAATTTTGCATTTCATTTAAATTTTAAAAATGGGGAAAAATTTGGACTCTGAAAAACCGAGCAAATCCAGTTGCGAGCAAGGTCATGGAAACGGATTTAAACTCACAATTTGTTTTTTCCACTGTCCCTTTTAAAAAAAAAAACCAGATGTACAATTTTCCCTTTAAAGCGCGGGGCCCCTTTCTAAAACCCTGCCCGTTCAATGTCGCAAAAATTCGAAAAAAAAATTATTTTTCTTCCCAAAAAAATGTTAGGATTATTTTTACCGAGTGTTTTAAGCCTAAAAAAAAAATTTTTTCCACCCTTTCTTACGAGATACGGGGGCCAAGTTGGGAAAAAAAGAGCGGCGTATGGGGAACAGCGGCAAATTTCCACCCCACCCGGGATTCTTTTATTTAAATCCAATTTTGAAGGTTTTTGTATTTTCCAATATTTTTTTTTTTCCCAAGTAAAAGTATATGGGCCCGTTTAGGCCAAAAAAAGGTTTCATTTTTTAAAAAAACATTCATTTTTTACAAAACAAGAACTGAACAAACATTATCCTATTAGTTTTTAAAATAAAACTTTTTTTACCCAAAAACAATACAAAAAATTCTTTTTTACTATTGTTCCCCTAATATATATTTCAAAATGTACAGTCCCCTGAACACGGTTTCCTTAGAAATCTGGGTTTCAGCTTGTGGGAAATCTTTGAAACAGGGGGATATGCAGAGTGGCACTTGACACTCCTCACAAATAAAACGAGGGGTCTCTGCATGTTTTTTGGGCATTTTGGGTATGGGACATCCCAAAAACCCCCTCGAGCATTTTTCCTCAAAGCAGTAGGAGGGGGGGTTGTATGGGGTAGTGATCACCGGCCTCAAAAGAGATGGCGTGTGTTGGGGAATTTTTTGTGGGTGCTGGTCTATTGCAGGTGGGTTTTCCCCTTTGGACTTGGGGATTTTTTGTCTGATGACTGACAAACAAAATTTACCATATTTTTTGGGTTTTTTTGTTGGTCCACAACTTATTTATGTTATAAGCATTTTGCATGGAAATATCAACCCAAAAGGAAAAAAAGTTTTTTTATACCACTTTTTAACTCTTTTCCCAAAACAAACAGCAAACCCAATTTGCATGTCCATTTGTCCACTAAGCGCATATTGAGGTTGTAGTCCCCTGACAGCTGCGGTTTTAAATGGGGTTCATTTGGTCTCTTTTATTGTGCCTGCCCGATGTGCCATTTCGTTTTTTGGGGAAACTTTGTCAAAAATTTTTGCATCACGTTCGTTCAGCCACCCAAATTGCCAGATGTTTATTTGGGAGCAAAAACCTGCAAACCCCACCTTTTGCGAGTGCCCCGTTGAACTTGGCAAAATGTTTACGATTACCACCACTGAATGCCACCCATGTCTGCAGTTTTACTCGCAAGAAATCCTGTGTAAAGGGGTTGTTGGGAACCCGTTTTTCAGTAAATAAAATATGCCCCCTTTTCCAAGATATGGTTTTTCCCTCAAAATTGGGTTTGAAACCACATCACCGAGATACCCCTACCCTTTTGGGATTTTCTCTTTTTTTACTGCCAGTGTTTCACAGGGATTCCAAAACAACAAATTTTGCAATCACATAAATTCAAAAAAAACTTTATACCAAAAACGTTTTCCCCTTTCTTGGTTTTATTGCTTGGGAAAAAAAAGTCTTCCCCTTTTAAAAAAAATCAAAATCGTCAATAAAAACTTCCTGAAGGAATAAAAACACATGCAACACTTTTTTTTTCAGGTACATAAACACATTTCCCGATCTTATAAAAACCCGTCCCCTTCTGTCGGCCTTTTTTGTCTGAAAAGTGTAAAAACGTAACAGTATCCAAAAAAACGATTCACATTATAATGTCAAATAAAAAACCCGGGGTTTTAAATTTAGGGGGGTCTGTTGCCCAGTATGTGGCGGGCAGTGTGCTTAAACAAAAATTGGGGATAAGCATTATTGTGGCAAAAAACAGGTACATCTCTGCCACAGTTGTGTCCTTCCATTGGTGTAGCCGTGATCTTGGTGAGAGAATTGTATTTGCCATGGTGTACTCATAGTATGTGTTGGTTTCCCTGACAATAATGTCCATTAGGGGTTCATCGAAGAATAACTGAAAGCATTCCAGTTCAGTAGCATTGTTCCCAAGTGTACACGATGGCCGTATTCCACTTTGTGTTCCATCAAAGTCATTGGGACTGGGAACAAACTCGTCACCTTCCTGCCAATCCCAGATGCAGTCTGCTGGTGGGTTCTGGATATTGAAACGTGGTTGTGCAGGTGTGGTTGTGGTTGTTGTGGGAGTGTATGGTTGGGTGAGGCTGGTTGTGCAGAGTCAGCAGCGTGGGTAGTAGCGTAGCCCGCTGCCGGTGCCACATGACTCATGCCACTATCACCACCACCACCTGCTGCCTCACTCACATCATTCATATCCATCGTAACAATATCGTCATCTTCACTATCAGGTTGTGATGTAGGGCCACAGGATGTGCTCCGAGATTTACTCCTTCCCCCTGGAACAGCATATGAAACACTTCCAGACTGCATGCTACGTCGTATATGCTGCCGCTTCACTGGGGAATATTCACCCTCACTGTCACAACTAGAACTGCTTTCAGTAACTTTGAAATCACTATCACTATCACTGCTCACATCTGAGTCTTGTACACGGGCATATAGTTTCCTCTTTCGTCCTGGTACAGGTGAACGTGAATGTGAACGTGAACGAGCCGGCCCAGCACAAGAGGTGGAAGGTCGTGGGTCATCTGGGTTTTCATCACTAATTACGTTATCCTGGGCACTTTTTTCAGTCACACCCGCTTGAAACCCATGGAATTCACTTTCACTGACACTTTCATCGCTGTTAGAGCTATCGGTTGGGAACAAAAGACCTCCAATCCGCTGAGGAGTGAGGAACTTCTTACTGTGAGGCATGGTGAAAATGGACTACAAAGATGGCATTCCCACAATGCACCACTGAGTCCCATATTTTTTTCACAGGGTGCACACCCACCACTCAGACCCATTCTCTCTCATGTAGGCCTACCAGCTTTCTCCCACTCAATTTGAAGACGCTAGAATTTACGCGTATAAATACGTCAGAATCAGTGGTGCATAAGACGTATATATACAACGTAAACAGTCAAAGGGTTAAACAAATTATAATCAATTTTTTTAGTATTAAGTAGTCTGTAAGCCATTAAATTAAGTCTGCCCATAATGCCTAGGCCTGATAGTAGCTCTCTTTGCACTGCAACTCATTCTTGTAATTTTGTAATCCCAATGTAATCTTGCAAGGAAATAAAATTTGTTTGTTTGTACTGAGAATATCGAATAAAGCAAGAACCAGAAATAACGGATTGAAATTTAGATAAATTTAGATTTAGAAAGGACGTAGGTAAGTACTGGTTTTCAAACAGTTGTTGATACATGGACTAATAAGTCACTTTGACTTTTTTTGGGTTATCCTAGGTTCTTTACACATATGCTGCTATGTATGATAATTTATGTAACTGTATTTGTGTATACCTGAATAAACTTACTTATTACTTAGCGTAATAGAGGCTAATAGTAGCTTTGAAGAATTAGACACATGTGCAACATCTGGGGATCTTTATTTGTAGAAGTTTCACCATCCAGTGGCTTTATCAATGCAATATAAGGACATAATGTGAAGACTGTTGAACTATATACAGAAGATGAGGCAATTAGCCCTTCAGTCTTGGAGTTGGTGAAGAGCTCCATAGTCTCGAAGGAACTGAAGCATAGTCATTGAGCTTGGCCTTGTATACTGGCGACAGGTGTAGGATGTGCAGCAGACGAAGATTGTCTTTGTCTGCTGATCCCACCCACTTGCCCACCCTCACACTAACTCATGCACTCACCCCTCACCCATCCACCCTCATACCTACCCATACGCACTCATGCCCTCTCTCACACCCACCCACACCTCACCCTCTTGTGCCCACTCATGCTTTCTAGAAAGAAAGCCACCCTCCATAGCACATCCCCATCCACCCTCACAACACAACCCCCCCTACACGTCACCCACATACCCACCCTCCCTCACACCCTCCACCCACATACCCATCCACCCTCATACCCCCACCCACCTACCTTCTCTCTCTCACACACACATCTTGTAGTGTTTTACAGATTAGTGTTGTTTGTGTCTCCAGAACTATTATTATTATTTTTATTATCACACTGGCCGATTCCCACCAAGGCAGGGTGGCCCAAAAAAGAAAAACTTTCACCATCATTCACTCCATCACTGTCTTGCCAGAAGGGTGCTTTACACTACAGTTTTTAAACTGCAACATTAACACCCCTCCTTCAGAGTGCAGGCACTGTACTTCCCATCTCCAGGACTCAAGTCTGGCCTGCTGGTTTCCCTGAACCCCTTCATAAATGTTACTTTGCTCACACTCCAACAGCACGTCAAGTATTAAAAACCATTCGTCTCCATTCACTCCTATCAAACACGCTCACGCACGCCTACTGGAAGTCCAAGCCCCTCGCACACAAAACCTCCTTTACCCCCTCCCTCCAACCTTTCCTAGGCCGACCCCTACCCCGCCTTCCTTCCACTACAGACTGATACACTCTTGAAGTCATTCTGTTTCGCTCCATTCTCTCTACATGTCCGAACCACCTCAACAACCCTACCTCAGCCCTCTGGACAACAGTTTTGGTAATCCCACACCTCCTCCTAACTTCCAAACTACGAATTCTCTGCATTATATTCACACCACACATTGCCCTCAGACATGACATCTCCACTGCCTCCAGCCTTCTCCTCGCTGCAACATTCATCCCCCATGCTTCACACCCATATAATAGTGTTGGTAAAACTATACTCTCATACATTCCCCTCTTTGCCTCCAAGGACAAAGTTCTTTGTCTCCACAGACTCCTAAGTGCACCACTCACCCTTTTCCCCCATCAATTCTATGATTCCGCCTCATCCTTCATAGACCCATCTGCTGACACGTCCACTCCCAAATATCTGAATACATTCACCTCCTCCATACTCTCTCCCTCCAATCTGATATCCAATCTTTCATCACCTAGGTAGTGTTTCTTTTTTATTTACAGGTAATGAATTCCAGATTTTGGGGCCTTTTATGGCATTGAGTTTTTGCATAGTGTGAGATGGACACGAGGAAAATCAAAGAGTGATCTGTGCCTTGTGTTATGGTCATGTGTTTTTGTTGAGGTTGGCAAGGAGATGTTTGAGGGGAGGGTTAATATCTTCATTCACCTAGGTAGTGTTTCTTTTATATTTACAGGTAATGAATTCCAGATTTTAGGTCCTTTTATGTGCATTGAGTTTTTTGCATAGTGTTGAGATGGACACGGGAACATCAAAGAGTGATCTGTGCCTTGTGTTATGGTCATGTGTCTGTTGAGGTTGGCAAGGAGATGTTTGAGGGGAGGGTTAATATCAGAGTTAAGTGTTTTATGTATGTAATAAGTGCAATAATAAGTATGGATATTTTGTATGGTGGGGTAGGTTGAGTGTTTTGAATATTGGTGGAGTGTGCTGCCTGTAGTGAGAATTTGTTATCATTCTAACTGCAAACCTTTTGTTAGGTAATTAGTGGTCTGAGATGGTTAGTTGTTGTTGAGCCCCATGCACAAAAATTTCCATAGGGGAGATAGGGGTAAATAAGAGAGTGTAAAGGGCCAGGAGGCTGACTGTGGAACATAGTACCGTAACTTCGATAGTATGCCTACAGTCTTGGAAATTTTCTTAGAAATTTGTTGTATGTGTGTATGAAATTTGAGTCTATTATCGAGGTGGATTCCCAAGAATTTTCCCTCTGTTAGCTTTGTGATAGGTGATCCGTTTATCGTTATGTTAAGGGGGTACATCTGTAGTTTTTGCTACCAAACTGAATGAAGTAGGTTTTGTCAATGTTTAGTGTAAGTTTGTTAGTCCTCATCCAGGTAGATATTTCTGTAATTCGGTGTTTACAGTATTGGCTAGCGTGACTGGGCTCGGGTGAGAAAAGACGTATGTGGTGTCGTCTGCAAAAAGTGTGGGTTTGATTTAATTGCGAAGCATTTGGGTTAGGTATTTATGTAAGGAGAAAGAGAAGGGGCCCCAAGGGACACTTCCCGGGGGGCCCACCAACTGAAATTTGGGTTTGGGGGGAAGGGACCCTTGCCCCATTTCCCGTACCCCATATTGGCTTCTGTTGTGAGATAAAATTGGGTAGTTGAGGGAGTGCCCTCTAATACCATGGGTGTGAAATTTTACATGGGGGAAAATTCGGGGTAACTGTATAAAAAGGGCCTTTATGAAAGTCAATGAAGATCCCCAGTGGGATTTTTTTTTCTTATTGCGTTTTATATTTTTTTTCTAGCATGTGTATAATAGCTTCTTTAGTTTTTTTTGGGTTTAAAACCCAAATTGGCGGGGGTTGGGGAATTTTTATGGGGATAGGTGTAGGAGTGGATTGGGTTTATAAATTTAATTTTTCGAAGTTTTTAAAGGAGAGGGGAAAATTTGGGATTTTGGGCCCCTATATTTAATTTAAAAACTCTGTTTGGTCTCCTCCTTTTGGTTCGGGGTGCCCCCTTGCTTTTTGGAACTGTGGGGGAAGGTGGAGGTTTTCAAGGGTTTTTGTTAAAGAGTGTTGCAAAATTGGTGTTTGTATTGTGACCCCTTTTTTGTATAAAAAAAGGGTTTGGAAAGGTATTTAAACTCCTGCCTTTGTTTTTCAGGGTCGAAAAATAAGGGAGACTTCTTTAGGGGTTTTGGAGGGGAGCTGGGGAACAGTGTGGGCCCGGGTTTAGTTGCCAGTGAAGGAAGTCTTTTGGGGGGGTTTCTGAGCTGGGATTTATTGGCAAGGTTTTTGACCTTAGTGGAGAAAAAATTTTCATTGGTCTGTTTGCTTTTTTCTTTTTTGGTTGGGATTTGGGGGGTTCATCTGATTTTGTTAATTTTATTTCGCTATGTCGTGTTATCTTTTTTGTTCCCAGAATTTAATAGGGTTTTCCAGGTTTTTTTTATGTCCCCTCGAAATTTGGGTTTAATCTGTTCTCATAATACAATTTTTTTTGCCCTTTTTAAACGGGTTTGGTTAGGTTTGGGACGGTAATTTTTTTTGGTCTCTGGTTTTTGTAAACCCTTTCTGTACTTTTTTTTCATATCGGTGTTTTGTATTTATGGTTTTGAGAATGCTGGGGGGTTCCCGGGGACTTTTTCAGCTTTTAAAGCTTTTTCTTTCGGGTTTAGCTTTTTTAGGGCAGTGCTTTTTTTAAAAAGGTTTTTGGGTTTTTTTTTAGAAAATTTTTAAAAACATTCGTCAATATCTGTTAAAATTTCTAGCTCGTGTCCAGTCAATGTTTGTTACTGCTGTTTTTTATTAATGGCTCCCTCTTGTGAAGTCTGAAGGTGACTTTATAGTGTTTGGGGTATTTTTCCCAAGAGTTTATGGGGAAAAGTAGGGTAGTGGTCTTTTGGTTTTATCTGTAATTATGCATGTTTTTAAAGGGGATATGGTTTTGGTCCAGATGTGGTTTTAGTGGGAAAACCCCTTGTCTCTGTAACTCTTTTAGGTTTTGTTACTGTTGGTTGCAACATGCAGTTATCATTGTGTTTTTTTTGAATTCAGTAACGTGGTGGGGCCTGGTCTTGCAGGAAAATTTATATTAAGGGCCCCCTGAGAGTAGTAAGTGGTCTTTGTTCATGCGTGCTTTAGTTTTCATATTCCTAGGTTTTTTTCTAAATTGGCCCAATGTTTGATTTTGTAAAATTTTGTAGTTTTTTATACTTTGGGAGAGGGTTTTTGGGAGGTATTTGGATTTGAATTTAGCTATTATTTTATTTTTTCCCCTGTTCATCCTTGTGCAAGTATTAGTGATACATTCTTGTTGGGTTTGGGGGATTTTAGCTGTTTCCACCCCTTGTTGGTTTTGGGCCTTTCAGTTGTTTTTTGGCTGTGTTTCCCGGGGTGGCCCTAGACATCTGTTTGTTTCAGGCTTTAGCCGGTTTCATTATTTTAATAATGGCATATTGGCATGCAAGGAATTTAGTTTAAAGGGTAGGGGTCACTTTAAAGTTGCTTAAAGATTTGATTTTTGTATTAAAAAAATAGTTATGTTTTTGTTGGCTCTGTGAAGTGCCTTTGATTGGGTTTTGCGTGTAGTAATTACCCGTAAAAATGTTTGAATCATTTAAGTCATTTTAAAAAAAAAGGGGTTTGGGATCAGGATCAATGCTTGTAATCAAAGATTTTTAGTGGGAAACTTTTTGTTAGAAATTTAAATAAAAAAATTTAAAAAAAAATATTTTTAAAAGCTAAAATTTAAAAAGGGACCTGGAAATTTTTTAAAAAAAATGTAAAAAATAATGAGCTAAGGTAGTTTTTAAAGCAAAAAAAAGGAGGACAATATAAAAGGGACCCAAAAAAAATTTGTGGTGAACAAAAAAAGTGATGATCAAATAATGGGCTTGGGGAAAATGTTTTTTTGGGAGTATTTAAAGGTAATTCTTTAAAGTTTTGAATTATAATATAAAAATTTTAATATAAAAGGGGGCTAATATAAATTGTGGGAAAAAAGTGGAAAAAAAAAAAAAAATTTTAATCAAATAAATAAAAAGCTTTGGAGTAAATGGCAAAATAGTGGGAAAATTTTTTAACTTTAGCAAACCCGGAATAGCACCTTGATTAGTTTAAAAAAATTGGAATTTTATGACTAAGGTAGGGTTTTTTAGAGCTAAAATTTAAAGGACAAAAAAAAATATAAAGGGGGCTACAATTGGGGTAATGGTTAAAAAAAAGTTTAAAAGGACAGATTGTCCCCTATGAAATAATATTTGGTTTAGGAGTAAAATTTGAAATTTTTAATATTAAAAAAGTTTAGCCCGTTTTTGCCCCAAAATTTAAAAAGTAAAAAAAAAAAAAAAAAAAAAAGGGTAAATTGGTACTAGCTAGCAAAAAAATTGTTTTTGGGACTTGCAAAAAAAGTAATTGGAATTACACTAAATTTCAACCCCACAATAAAAAAAAGACTTTAAAAAAAAAAAGTAGTGGGAAACAAATTAAAGGAAAAGGTAAGAAAATGAATAATGGTAATGTCTTGGTTATAATATGATTGTTTAAAATGGTTGACAGGTACAAAGGATTAATATAAAGGTTGGGGTTGAATTACAAAAATTTTAAAATTGCAAAAAAAATGTTATGGGAAGTATAAAATAAAGGGTTTTAATGTACAAAAGAAAATTTTACTGGTAGGGAAAAAATTTTTGTTTAATAAAATTTTTTGTAAGTAAAAATGATTTTCAAAAAAAAATGAAAAAAATAATGTTTATTTCATTCAATATTGCACTGGTAGTTATACTAGAGGTTATATGGCAATACAAGGTAATTAAGAGTACTCTAAGATAGTAAATGTGGTATAAAACAGGTAAAGGTAATTAGACAATTAAAAATGTTAAGAGTAAATTGAAATTATAGTAAAAATGATAATTATTAATTTTAGTAGGTAATATCAATTGATAGTATTTAAAAAAAAAAAAAAAAAAATATGAGGTAGTAATATGGACAGAGAAAGTATCAGTTCAGCTTATATTTAAGCGAACAATAGTAAATAACAAAATCACATAAGGTGACTTATACTTACTAGTAAAATCACAAAAAGAGGTAGTTGATTATTTAAATACTAAGAGATTGTACAATGAAATTTGAACAATAATGGAGCAAAACATACACTACACTACGTAGGCTTTTAAGTTGGACATTGTTTAGTTATTCTCTGTAAGATTAGTATCCCTGAGAAATCGTGATAGATCATTCTCGTTCGTGATTGTGTACAGTTGACCTACATTTGTTTTCCAAACAAGAATTTTCCCATCCCGTGTGAAGCATTGGTGTATTGTGTCGTTATTCTCCCGCTTAAGTTTTCTGACTCTATACAGGAGGTTCTGACGTTTTTTGGTAAGACACTCGTTTATGTATACCTCTTTCTTTACTTTAATAGATGCAATAATTAAGTCTTTTTTTCCTGTCATGTGAGTGGAATCTAAGCATAACACTTTTTCTACCATGGGATCCTAGTAACCTGGCTTCTTTTATTTCAGACTCTGGTACAATAACACTTGTTTGGTCCTTTATGATCTGCAGAGTAATTTCTTTACTGTTTGTTTGGTTCATATCACTGGGAAAAAGTGGACTGTTAACTATTACTGCGTCCGATAGTTTATCTTGTTCAGTTTTATCTTCTTGGAGAGCAAAGTAGTCGCTGAACTGGTTATATAAGTTGTTCTTCCATTCTTTTACTGCTTCTTCAACCTTTGTATTAAGAGATATTATTTGTTGGGTATGGCTATCTATGACTGTCTGGATGGTCTTGCCACAGTTTGTCATTCCTGGTATTGATAACTTTTGTTCAAGACTGAGGATTTTGTTCTCGAGTTGTGTCATCCTGGTGTCTTGTTTTGTTAGTGTCTCTCGAAGATTCATATTTTCAATAACTAATTTGGAGATGCATGACTTAAGGGTATCTGGATCGTTGGTCATACCTGAGAGACTACTTGGTAGGTTGAATCCGGGGAAGAGAGGGGAGGATGGGCTGGTGGCAGCCATGTTTGTTGTTATTGTTGTGGTGTCGCCTTGAGTGGTGGTGAGTGGGGTGGTTGCTGGGCCGGCATCCTCCTGGCTACACTTGTTGAATAGTTGATTTTTCGGCGTTTTCTTGCTGGCCTTGGTGCTGTTTCCTCTTAGATTGTGCCTCATAATATAATAATAATATAATAATATAATATAATATAATAATAATATGATAATATAATAATAATTATAATAATAATAATAATATAATATAATAATAATATGATAATATAATAATAATTATAATAATAATAATAATAATAATAATAAATACGATAGAATTGAAGAAGGAAATTGTACAAAAATACGAGGGTTGAAACAGTGGTGGAGGAAGTGGTTGACGCAGCGTCAGTGTGGCTTTGTTTACGCTGGAGTGAATATTAGTCTCCGTGCTCTTCCAAACATTTCACAATAATTCATTGTATTTGGTGCTTGTAGATTGAGTGTGACTGGAGTGGTAGAGGCAGTGGTAGAGGCAGTGGTAGAGGCAGTGGTAGAGGCAGTGATAGAGGCAGTGATAGAGGCAGTGTTAGTGGCACTGCCTCTATAACTGCCTCTACCACTGCCTCTATAACTGCCTCTACCACTGCCTCTATAACTGCCTCTACCACTGCCTCTACCACTGCCTCTATAACTGCCTCTACCACTGCCTCTACCACTGCCTCTACCACTGCCTCTACCACTGCCTCTACCACTGCCTCTATCACTGCCTCTATCACTGCCTCTACCACTGCCTCTACCACTGCCTCTATCACTGCCTCTATAACTGCCACTATAACTGCCTCTATAACTGCCCCTACCACTGCCTCTACCACTGCCTCTACCACTGCCTCTACCACTGCCTCTACCACTGCCTCTACTACTGCCTCTACTACTGCCTCTACCACTGCCTCTACCACTGCCTCTACCACTGCCTCTACCACTGCCTCTATCACTGCCTCTACCACTGCCTCTATAACTGCCTCTACCACTGCCTCTATCACTGCCTCTACCACTGCCTCTACCACTGCCTCTATCACTGCCTCTACCACTGCCTCTATCACTGCCTCTACCACTGCCTCAACCACTCCAGTCACACTCAATCTACAAGCACCAAATACAATGAATTATTGTGAAATGTTTGGAAGAGCACGGAGACTAATATTCACTCCAGCATAAACAAAGCCACACTGACGCTGCGTCAACCACTTCCTCCACCACTGCTTCAGCCCTCGTATTTTTGTACAATTTCCTTCTTCAATTCTATCGTATTTATTATTATTATTATTTTTATTATATTATTATTATTATTATTATTATTATTATTATTATTATTATTATTATTATTATTATTATTATTGTTATTATTATTATTATTATTATTATTAGCAGTAGCACAAATGTTTGATTCTTTGCTGTGTTCAAGAGTAAACACATGTCACCTTCCAATACCTGTCTGAATAGCCATTCTAATATGCAGTCATGGATGGGTTTACATTATTTATACTGTAGTTTAATAGCAAATAATGAACAAACAAAACACCACACAGTGGTGGGAGGGCTGGCTGCCAGTTGCAGGGGTCGGAGGGAGGGTAGTAAGGACTCCTGGCAGTAAACTTAAATATGATTTGGAGGCTGGTAATTTGGCGGTTGGGAATTCGCGAATGTGTGAAGCCCGTGAAAGTTGAAAACGCGAATGTTGAGGGAGACTTGTACACCTACCATCCGACTTATGACCGAGTTCGGTTCCGAGAAACCGGTCGTAAGTCAAAATGGTCGTAAGTCGAACTTTACTACTGAATATCAACAAAACATTTTTTGTAATGACTTTATTTTATTGGTTTATTTTGGTATTTCATGTTTTACTGTACTTTTTATGCTGTTAGTACTGTATTTTATACTGTAAGGTTTAGGATAAACACTGTTTACAACACAAATAGTTGTTTATTTCCCAGAAATTTGGCATAAAAAACACGGTCGTAAGTCGAGTGGTCGTAAGTCGAGCAGGTCGTAAGTCGGATTGTAGGTGTATTAAGTTGGATATTTATCCCTTTCAGGGTCTAGAGGCCAAATTTCAAAGTGCACACCAGTGTCCAAGAATTTAAAAAAAAAATTTTGTTATTTTTTCTTATGAAATGGTAGAGAATCTTTTTCTGAAGGTAATAAAACAAAAAGTACGAAATTTCATGGAAAATTGACAAAATTATGCTCTCACAAATTTTGATGTGTCAGCGATATTTACGCATCGGCGATTTTGCCGACTTTGACTCCCATTTTAGGACAATTACCTTATTCCAATCGACCAACTTCTTAGCTATTTCACTAGTATTACTTCTATTCTATCGACTGAGCACAAAAAATCGCCAACTCGTCTGTTTCAACCAGAAAATAAAGTGATTGGAAATTGGTAATTTGGCCAATTTAGTGCAAAGTTCAAAATATTCCAATTTCCAAAATAAACAATGCAGGCATTCCTGGCACTAAACTAACATTTCCTCTGTTCATTAGTTACGTTTTCAGGCTTTACAAATGAATTACATTTTGATTTTTAATTCACATAATGAATTTTTATTCAAACCAAAAAATAGAAGATATACTGTCATGCAATAATTGTATAAATAATATCGGCACATTTGTGAACATATATTAGACCCACCAGCTGGCGTGTATTAGACGTGTGAGGTCATTTGTTTACTCTTGAACATCGGCAAAAATTTAACGTTTCCGCTACTTTGAGCTCAGTTTCAAGCCATTTTCAGTACTAAAACCAATCAAAATCATCTCTATTTCTGTAGTACATCTTCATTCTATCAAATGAGACCAAGAAATTGCAAATACAACTATAAAAAACATACAAAAAAAAAACACTGCAAAGTTGCTGTTTTAATCGAAAATTACGGTCTCAGTTTTTTTTCTTTCATTATGCACTGTGTGCTGTAGGATTTGTTTTATGTGGTGCACACATACCACATAGATGTATTCTCTCAGATCTAGGCCCAAATTTACCGCTCACAGCTTATCAGAGTGAGCTGAGCTCATGGCGTAGATCTACGGTTTGGACCCTGAACGTAAAGCCGTAGATCTACGGCATGGACCCTGAAAGGGTTGAGGCTCTGTTTCCAAACAGCATGAAGTATGTTTTGTCTATATTGAGAGTGAGTTTGTTGGTCATCATCCAAGTAGATATTTTTTGTAGCTCGTTGTTTATAGTGTCTCTAAGTATAGCTGGGTATGAGTGGGAGTAGACATAAGAATTGTCGTCTGCAAATAGAACTGGGTTAAGGAGTTCAGATGTATGGCAGGGATCATTGATGTAATGAGAGACGAGTGGGCCTAGGACACTACCCTAGGGCACTCCAACAGCTACAGGCTGGATAGTGGAGTTGACTATTTGTGTATGCATACTGGTGTCTGTTGTTAAGATAAAGTTTTAGGTAATCGAGGGAATGTCCTCTGATGCTGTAGTGATTTAGTTTTAGGTGCAGGAGATTGTGGTCCACTGTATCAAATACTTTCCATAGATCAGTGAAGAGCCCCAGTGGATATTCATTTTTATCGAGTGCTGTATATAATAGTTCAAGCATTTGTATAATAGCATCATTCATACTTTTTTTTGGGTCTAAACCCTAACTGGCAGGGGTTAAGTATGCCGCTGGATATAAGGTAGGAGCAAAATCATTTGTGTATAATTTTTTTTTTTTTTTAATATTTTAGAAAGTAAGGGCAAGTTTGATATAGGTCTGTAGTTGTTCAAGTCAGTTGGATCACCTCCTTTGAGGATTGGTGTAAATGTTGCTGTCTTGAGTATGGATGGTAAAGTTAAGGACTCTACAGATTTGTTAAACAGTGTTGCAATAATGGGTGACAGCACATGAGCAGCTTTTTTATTTTTCATGTCTTCTCTTAGGCTTTGAAGAACTGCCAGTTTCTCTACTTTTGTGCCTTGGCGCCATTATTATGCAAAATTAAGAGTTATTTTTGGGCCACAGTAAACAGTGGATAACTGAAACCATGGATGTCAAATCAGCCGATGCAAGGGCTCTATTGTATTTTGGAGTGACTTACATAGAGTGGGCTGGTAGGAGGCCTACTGCAGTGTTTCTTCAGTCTTATATTTGAAAAAGGCTTTGGCCTGTAATGCTTAACCCTTTGAGGGTTTTCATCGTACTAGTACGTCTTACGCGTAGGGGTTTTTGACGTATTAGTACTCATAAATTCTAGCGGCCTCAAATCTAGTGGGAGAAAGCTGGTAGGCCTTCATATGAAAGAATGGGTCTATGTGGTCAGTGTGCACAGTCTAAAAAAAATCCTGCAGCACACAGTGCATAATGAGAAAAAAAAAACTTTGACCATTTTTTTTTAATAAATCAGCGACTTTGCAGTGTATTTTCGTATGGTATTTATTGTTGTATTTTAGTTTTCTTGGTCTCATTTTATAGAATGGAAGACATATTACAGAAATTGAGATGATTTTGACTGGTTTTATAAAGAAAGGTGCCTTGAAATTGAGCTCAAAGTAGTAGAAATGTTCGATTTTTACCAAACTTCAAAAGTAAACAAATCGTGCCAAGCGTGCAATACACGTCAACTGGTGAGTCTAATATTCTTTCACAAGTGCACCAATAATATTTATACCATTTTTTACACTAATGCAGTAGTCTGCATAACAGTAAATCTTATATTTTTTGTGAAAATAAAAATTCAAAGTGGAAAGCAAAAGAATATAAGAGGGGCCTTTAGACATGACTAATGACTAGAGGAAATGTCATTTTAGTGCCAGGAATGTCTTTCTTGTTTATTCTGGACCCTATTCGGAAATTGGCATCTTTTGAAATTTGTGTGAAATTGGCAAAACTGCTAAATTCTGACCACTGTACTGGATAGTTGAATTTCATAAATGAGAGGTTTCTTGCATCCATTCGATAGAAAAAATGGAGTTCTAGCGAAATATTCATGTTTTTTGTCGACTAGTACAGTGAAATTGGCCGAAAATGGGGCTCAAAGTGGGCAAAATCGCCGATGCGTAAACATCGCCGAGACCGCTAACTTTGCGAGAGCATAATTCTGTAAGTTTTCTATCAAATTTCAAACTTTTGGTGTCTTTATGATCGGGAAAAGATTCTCTATCTTTTCATAAGGGAAAATAATTTTTTTTTTTTAAATTTGGCCGACCCTGAGAACGAGTTTCGGAGAGGGCCTGTCGACCCTCAAAGGGTTAAATTGAAATTATCTGTGCACTTGTTTTTATTTGTTGAGAGTACTGGCTGGAGTGAATGCAATAATGGTGTACAACACCGGTAAGTAAGACACACGTGCAACAGTTAGGTATCTTTATTTTGAAACATATTACCTACACAATAGTCTTGTTGAGTCAAGTACAGAGGCAACAGTAGAGATATAAACACCAAGTAATCAATCCATCACCTTCAAAAATGTTTTCTTCAAGGCTGATGCACTGATTACATCATCTTTGCATGTCTACTGCTGCCACTGCTGCCTCTGTATTTGACTGAAGACTACTGTGTAGGTGAAATGTTTCGGAATAACTTGCACACGAAAATCACTCACTACGAAAGCAAAAGACGTGGCAGACGATGCAACATCCCCCCAATGAAAAGCAGGGGTGTCACTAGCACGTTAAGAGACCATACAATAAGTGTCAGGGGCCCGAGACTGTTCAACTGCCTCCCAGCATACATAAGGGGGATTACCAACAGACCCCTGGCAGTCTTCAAGCTGGCACTGGACAAGCACCTAAAGTCGGTTCCTGACCAGCCGGGCTGTGGCTCGTACGTTGGTTTGCGTGCAGCCAGCAGCAACAGCCTGGTTGATCAGGCTCTGATCCACCAGGAGGCCTGGTCACAGACCGGGCTGCGGGGGCGTTTCTCAGTAGTAGTAACCAGTTACCAGTGTGGTATAAACCTTGGTAATAAATACCGACAAGTTGGTTTAGAAAGACACATAAGCAAACACTATAACATATTTATTAGAAAACGTTTCGGTCCTGGGACCTTGATCACTTCTAACATACAGAGGTAGAAAGACTTTATATATATAGGCGGAGAGTGAGATGTGACGCACGTGACCTGAGGAATGTCATAAGAACATAAGAAAGGAGGAACACTGTAGAAGGCCTACTGGCCCATGCGAGGCAGGTCCTTATCAAAACAGCCAATGCTTATGATGAGGACGGGTAGACGATGAAATCATGTGACTCCTGTGTTGTTGGGTTGGTGCTGCTTAAGTATCATGTATGCCAATGTTTTTGAAATTTTGTAGTTTCCAGTGTTGCGTTCTATAGTGTCGGTGACGGTGATTAGTGAGGCTTCTAGGCACCGTCGGCGTCTGAGGTCTGGTTCGGTGAGAACGAGTTGTGCCTCGTTCCAGTTCATCAAATGCCCCGTGGAGTCTCTGTGGAGGACACAGGCGTACCTTACATCGTCTCTGTTAGAGGCATTTCGATGCTCATTTCAGGCGGACTGCAAGATCTCTGCTGTCTCGCCTACATATTTCTTGGGACAGAACCCACAGGGGATAGTGTAGACGCCTGCTGTAGAAGTTAGAGGTGTGGGGCTGCGTTTAGTAGTGAGGTCTTTGATAGAGGATGTGTTTATGGTGGAAACGTTGATGTTACTCATAGCAAGTGCCCGGCGAGTATTCGTGGCAACATCGCCACATGGGAGTACTATGAACCGTTTAGGGGGCTGTTCCATGGCGGTTTGTTGAGGATAGCTTGTGCCTTGAGTCTGCAATCTCGGATGAAGAAAGATGGGAACTGAAGACGTGTAAAGGCTTGTGTTATGTATGAGGATAGCTTGTGCCTCAACAAACCGCCCATGGAACAGCCCCCTAAACAGTTCATAGTACTCCCATGTGGGGGATGTTGCCACGAATACTCGCCGGGCACTTGCTATGAGTAACATCAACGTTTCCACCATAAACACATCCTCTATCAAAGACCTCACTACTAAACGCAGCCCCACACCTCTAACTTCTACAGCAGGCGTCTACACTATCCCCTGTGGGTTCTGTCCCAAGAAATATGTAGGCGAGACAGGCAGAGATCTTGCAGTCCGCCTGAATGAGCATCGAAATGCCTCTAACAGAGACGATGTAAGGTACGCCTGTGTCCTCCACAGAGACTCCACGGGGCATTTGATGAACTGGAACGAGGCACAACTCGTTCTCACCGAACCAGACCTCAGACGCCGATGGTGCCTAGAAGCCTCACTAATCACCGTCACCGACACTATAGAACGCAACACTGGAAACTACAAAATTTCAAAAACATTGGCATACGATAC